>PVIR01013013.1:0-43262 GCA_004026965.1 Petromus typicus | reverse complement strand
TCTGTTTGTCCACAGACCAGCAGTATTCATGGTCCCCGACGCAGCACTTCGATGAGGAAAGATACTCCCCCGCCCCTCGGAACATGAAAGGCTTATCCGGAGGTCGAAACCAGCCACAGTTGTGCTCCGGTCACACGTGTGGCTTAACGCCCCCTGACGACTGCGAGCACCCCCATGACCACCTGCGCCATGGGCAGGATGTGCGGCAGCCCTACCTGCTCAGCCCCGCCGAGAGCTGCCCCCTGGACCACCACCGCTGCTCACCCCGGAGCTCTGTGCACTCGGAGTGTGTGATGATGCCTGTGGTGCTGGGTGACCACATGTCCAGCAGCACCTTTCCAAGGATGCACTACAGCTCCCACTACGACACGAGGGACGACTGCACCGTGTCGCACGCCAGCACCAAGGCCAACCGCATCCCCGCCAACCTCTTGGACCAGTTCGAGAAGCAGCTGCCGCTGCACAGGGATGGCTTCCACACACTGCAGTACCAGAGAGCCTCGGCTGCGCCCGAGCAGCGCAGCGAGAGCCCGGGTCGCATCCGGCACCTGGTGCACTCCGTGCAGAAGCTCTTCACCAAGTCGCACTCGCTGGAGGGCTCCTCCAAGAGCAACATCAACGGGACCAAGGGGGACAGCCGGGGGGACGACCACCACCACGGTCACCACTCCAAACATAGCAAGCGGAGCAAGAGCAGGGAGCGCAAGCCCGAGGGCAAGCACAGGTCGGGCATGAGCAGCTGGTGGAGCTCGGACGACAACCTGGACAGCGACAGCACGTACCGTACGCCCAGCGTGGCCACGCGGCCCCACATGGACCACCTGGCCCACTGCTGCCCCGAGGCACTGCCCAGCCCCTTCGGGGGCCTGTCCCTGAGGACCTCCAAGAGCAACAACGATGTCAAGTGCTCAGCCTGCGAGGGCCTGGCCCTGACTCCTGATACCAAGTACATGAAGCGCGGCTCCTGGTCCACACTCACGGTGAGCCAGGCCAAGGAGGCCTACCGCAAGAGCTCCCTCAACCTGGACCAGCCACTGGCCCGCCAGGAGGTGAAGCCTGCCCTGCGGTCGTGCCACTACCTCCAGGTAAGGTGCCAGCTGGCAGCCTCTATCCACGGTTATTATTGTTTTTATCTCCACCGGCAGAAAGGGCTGTAAGTACACTCGGGTGTGCAGGGGATGTTGGAATGCACGTGTACCAAGTTCCCAGGGCCACACTCTGCCTCTCGTCCCTGAGTGTTTGTGTGAGAATGCTCCATACCTCTCTTAGCGCTTTCTTATGGAAACATAGCTCACGTATGTCCTGGTGGAGCATCAGTTATTGTGAGGCACATGTATGTGATGGGTACAGTAGGAGCAAAGTGACACTCTGCCTCTGACAACATTCACCATTTTCATGGGAAGTTTGAGCTCTTTTCTCGTTATTTGGGAACATATTTTATTGTAACCAGTAGCTGGCCTACTATAACTTTAAATGTGGTTATTAACTATTGTCACCATGTTTTAAAATAGGTCCACGAAATTTTCCTTCCAGTGTAAGTGAAGATTTGTCTTTTGACCCATAGCTCCCTGCCCCACTTTCACCCAAGTCACCAGCTTTCCGCGCTCTTCTGAGAGCCAGAGGTGGGATGGTGCCTAACTTGTCTTGCTCACTGTCTTCTGTGTCCACCCCCACTGCTGCAAGTGACAGAGCTTCCATCTTTCTTGAGGCTCAGGAGCATCCCATGTGGCCAGGTAGTACATTGTCCCATCACTCGTGCACTGCCGGACCCCAAGGCTGCGTCACACCCCTCGTCTCAGGCACTTTGGTAGGAAGCCACTACGAGTAACACTGGCTATCGGGGACTTCTGGAACTTCTACTGGGCCATCACTGCGAACACGATGGGCCATCTCCTGAGGCCTTGAGGCTGAGGGGCTTAGCAGCAGGCATAGAAGTATATTACCCATGAAGCTGCCGATGGTGGTGTATCTGCCTCTGCTGAGCTGCATTTGACCTGGTAGCAGCACCTTTGACCCTGTGTACAAACGTGTGTCTCTCTGGGGTAAGGATAAGATGAATGCAAGGATAAACTGAATGACAGACAGTGGCCAGCAAGAGTTAGCACACTGTGGCTCCCTCTGCATCTCCTACTCCTGCCATTACTGCCACCAGGGATGCCAGGTATCTCTGGCCTGTGTGCCCCCTGTGCTGAGGAGCTGCTGAAGTTCCCACTACAGGCTGTGGTACCCACAGGAAGGCTGGAGAGTCTCGGGCTTCTGAAAACTTGTATTATGCGCCCTCACCCCCATGATCTTCAGCCTGCTTGGGAGCAGTTGCTGAGGCCCACGTGGAAGAACAGCACTGGCCCACGAAAGCCAGTGCCTCGTAACAGAGCCCAACCTTCCAACAATGGTCTGGGGAAATCCTCCTGGAAGTGTGGGTGATAAGGCTGGATGCCCACTGAGCCACTAGTGGCCAATCAGCAGAGTAGAGACAGCTGAGCTGGTGTGGGGCCTGTAGTGCAGATAACCCTGCAGCCGGGGTCCTCCCCTGCCTGCCCCGGGTCAATGGCCAGTTCTGAAAGGATGTAATGGCCACATCACAGGGGCAGTTTTATTCAGACACAGACTCCTGGCTGGATCGCAGGGGAGAAGCTTGAATTTGGATGCATTTGACAAACTTTAATCTGCATGTAAAGTTGTACCTTTCCTTAGCTAAAGGGACATGGTGTGTAGACCTGGTGCACACTTGGATTATGTTGTTGTAGAAGCAGACTCTTGCCTTTTCTGTTTACTAGAAAATAACGAACTTAGTATCTTGTCAGCGCATTAGGACAATGCTGCCGCCCTAGGGTTCCACCATGCTGCCCCCAGACAGCCCTGCCTACGTGTTCAGGTGTGAGAACACCACTGGCCCACAAGAGTCAGTGCGACCCTTCACTGTTGGGAGCCACGTGGGACATCTTGTTGCACCTGCTCCTTGCAGGTCCCTCCCAGGCCCTGCCACCAACCGACCCATTGCTGCAGCTGTGAGCACCTCCCTGCTCACTTCTGAAAGATCCACGCTGGCAGACAGGATCCCTGAAACAGGCCACAGTATTGATTGTATGCTCAGAACAGTGACTCAGTATCTTCAAACACAAGTCACTGTAAACCTCTCGAGCATGTGGGCTTGTTTACAGTGGTGTCTGTGTGAGGTTGCCGTGGACAGCCACAGTGAGGCTGCTGACGACGCTTCCCCTCTGCACACCCTTCTCCACCCTTGAGTTGTTTCGGTTTTTAAACATCCTGGGTCTGGTGGCAATGTGCTGGCCCACGGCCTGGAGTCAGGACCTGTTCAGGATCCCTGAAGACACTCCTCTGTCCTCTGTCTCCAAAGGCCACAGCGCCTCTGTGCTCGGCTGCTGCCCATGGCTCCTATAGGACGTTTGCAGGGAGCCTTGTCCAGAGCCCCACGTCCCCGGTCCTCCTGCCCCGCCTGGACCTGATGCGCAGCGAGTTGGCTGTGAGCAGCATCCAAGAAAAGGCAGGCAAGCTGTGGTCTTAGCAAAATGGATTTTCTAGGATTCTGCATATCATGTCTGTTTAGAGTACCATGAAAGACAAAAATGACAAGCTGTCATACAATACTGTAAAAAGATGCGGCTCCATGGAACGAAGCAGTACGGCAAACTCTCCTGGTATTAAGTACGTACAGTGTGAGGGGAGCGAGGACAGTCATGCTGGCCCTGGCCTCACAGTCGGGTCCACAGCAGCACATGCGGGCAGAGTGCTCTGTCCAGCCTCCCTGCCCTCTGGGGCCACACGTCTCACAAGGTTAGATCTGCACATTGTTGTCCCCAGGCCAGGCAGGGGTGTGGTCATGGAGTGGATGGGTAGGGGGCCCCTAAGCACCCCATAACCACTGTCCATAAGGGCCCTTCCTTCCAGCAGCAAGCTCCGTCTCCCCTTCATCCCAAAGAGATAGCAGCACCACCTCCCCCCCCCACCATCCCCAGCAGCCCTACTGTGTGCACATCTCCTCGGGCTGTTGGTGTCCTAGACTCCACGGGAGGGGCGTCCAGAGCCTTCACACACGTCCCTCTGCTGACTGCTTACACTTCCTTAGGGGAAGACACAGGTTTCTAGGTCTCAACGGCCCAGCTCTGAGCAGAGCTGCACTATCAGGCAACTAAATGAGTTAGTCTGTAAGTGCCGCCAGAAAAGTTACAGGGGCAGGAAGGCAGGTGGCAGCGTTCAGGAGCTCCATTCATTATTTTCTCCAGAAACTAAAGCTCTGCATGATTGTGTTTTATTTCTACCTCCAGCCTGTTGTTAATACTGAATATGTAGTTAATACTGCAAGAAGATGTAAGTAGGTCAAACATTATGGATAGAACCAGAAGAAATTCTGGCCTGTATTATCCTTCCCAAGCTCTTATTTTTTGTTTTCTATAGTGGCAGACACACTGCCCCAGGCCACTTTTCCCATGGTGGGATGGTGGCCAAGACTCTGCCGCCTGGCTGTCTAACCCTGGTGTCTGGACATAGGGTGACCTTCCCAGCCCTTGGGGTCTGCCCAGTCCACCTCCCCTTCCCAGGCGCCCAGGAGAGGAGTTGCCTTCTACACTGAACTCCTGTTTGGCCATGAGCAGGAGCTGTGGGAGGGAGCGAGCTCGGTGGGAGACAGCTTGTGAGCCTGGGCTGAACTGTTTTTCTTGGCCAGTCCCTTGTCCTCTCCACGTGTGTCTGTCTGTAGTCTGGGATGCTCTCTGACCTGCATCTGCTTTTCTCATGGGTTTTGCTCTTCCAGTATGTCTCCACGGTGCTCAGTGCAGCCCTCCCATGTCCAGAGTCAGGATCCCCTGAGAATTTGTGCGGAGTGACAGTTCCCTCAGCTTTGCTTGTGTTAGGAAGACTTCTCTGCTTTGGAAAACCAGCTTTGCTGACCGAAGTATTCCTTTCAATTACTTACACCTTTGGTTGCTCATATAACAGGCCTGTGACATCTAAGCTGCGGCTGGCAGTTTTGTTGCGGGGTGTTTGCCATCCTGCTCTGCCCTGGCTGGAAGGTCACTGCAGAGGAATTTGCTGTGCGTCCAGGAGCTTCCCTTGCTCTGACTCGACACCTCCCTCCTGCTGACGGTACAGGTATCTCTGACTTGTGCTGTTCATGGTTTGACTGGACTGTGCCACTAAAACACTTTCATCTGGTGGAATTTATTTGGGTCCTTTGAGACTCCTGGTTCTGGACATCCACATTTTCCCAAACTTGGGGAACATCTTAGTTGTTATTTTGTTGAATCTTTTCTATGCCCTTTTCCTCCCCAACTCCTTCTTGAATACCCACAGTTCAAATAGTGGTTTGTTGGATGATGCTCTGGACTTTTTCAGGCTTTACTGATTCTGCTTAATGCCCCTTTCTGGGTTACATCAAGTTCAGAATTCCTGTTCTGCTCAACGGGCCCTGTTGTTGGACTCTCTGCAGAGCTTCTGCCCCATGTATTGTATCCTAGCTCTGCAACTTATCTGGCTGTTTTTAATGATCCCTCTCCGTGCTGAATTCCTCATTCAGGTCATGAACTGCTTTCCTGCTGTCTGTGTTCCCGTGTCTCGCTGCGTTTCCCTGCAGCTGTGTGGATGCTGGCTCCAGCAGGTCCTGAGTCCTGGCTGCTTTGCACAGGATGACTTTCCCTGCTACCTTTCCCTGGCTGACCCTCACACTGACAGTGTGTCTGCAGCTCTGGTTTCACGAGTGGCTTCCCAGGGCAGGAGGTGCAGGCTTTGTGTGCTGCACTGGCTCTGGCAAGCGCATGACCTCCATGGAGCTTCCTTGGCTGTCACTGAAGGTGCAGGGCTGTGGTTGTGGAGTCAGGTAGCCCACACATAGTGGCCATGCAGGGGTGAGGGCAGAGAGCAGGACATAGCACAGGACAAGTGGGACCCAGCACCTGCCCTGTGTGGAGGCCAGGTCCCTCCAGCAGCCTGTCTGCTTTGGTCTTTAGCATCAACCCTGCAATCCAGACCTGGGCCTGTGAAAGGCACAGAACTCAGCCTGCCCCTGCCAGTGCCCCCTGGGCGGGCTCTGACACACCTGGCAAAGATCCCTGTGAGAAAGCTCATCTGTCCTGTGCTTCTCCGGGGGAGTCCAGGTGCCCCCACGCAGACTTCGTAAGATGGGCCCTCCCAAGCCTTGACTCCTGCAGGAGTCAGGAGAATGGTGGACCCCGGGATGTCCACATCTTCAAGAAGGCCTGCCTAAGGCCTATTGGGGCACCCAGCTCCGAGGTCCTCCCATCCTGACGACGTCTCAGGAAGCTTCTGTTCTTACAATCTCAGAGCTAGAAGCAGAAAAAGCTCAATACCACAGCCAGTGCCCTGAGGACAGCTGAGCCCCAGAGGGCAAAGAGCCACCGTGCCATCTCCTCTGCCCTCTATCTCCTGCTCCAGGACTGACATGGGTCAGTGTCACTGCTCACCTGCAAGCCCACAGGGAGAGGCCCCTCTGGCACAGCAGAGGTAGACGGGATAGAGAGAAGAGACAGAAAGAAGGCCAGCCCATGTGCTGAAAGTGGTGTGTGAGGGAGGCCCAGGCCAGGGAGTGCCTGGCCATGACAGAGTACTGCTCACATGTCCGGACAAGGGGCCTCAGTAGCCTGCAGGTGACCTTGGCAGCACAGGCCACCAGGCGGAGTGAGGGCAGCATGAGCAGGAGCCTGCACAGTGTCTGCTCCCCACGGCAAGGACGGGCAGGGTGGACCAGCCATCAGGATGCCTGCATCAGACTCTGGGGCAGCACTGAGTTCGCATGTGAAAGGTGAGCTTACAGTGCATTGCTAGCCACCCCGGTGGGGGCTGTCCCTGCAGGACTGTTGACCTCAGAGGCCCAAGCATCAGAAATATAAAAAAGGGGCCAGGGATTTAGCTTAGTGGTTCCAGCACCTGTCTTGCAAATGCAAGGGCCTGGGTTCAGTCCCCTGGTAACCACATACAATACTGGGCATGGAGACTCATGCCCAGCAGCAACCAGTACCACATACCACAGTGCCGGGCGTGGTGGCTCGCCTGTAATCCCAGCACTCGGGAGGCAGAGCCAGGAGGATTGCTGTGATGTGAGTTTGAGGCTGAGCTCAGGGCCAGCCTGAACCACAAAGCGAGACCCTGTCTCAAAAAAAAAAAAAGAAATACAAAAAAACACAGCATGTGGCCCACACGGATTGTCCACCTGGACAGAGACTACACAAACCTAGAGTACTCGGGTCCCCACGGTGAACACATCTGCTTCACGCTCAGGAGTAAGGGGAAGCACCCAGGGTCAACAGTGTGCCACCCACGTCTGGAGTGCGCGTCAGCTTCTGCTCCCCTCTGCTCTGCGTGGTCCATCCTGGGCACCAGTCAAGGACCCTCAGCTTGCACTGAAGAGCATAGCTCTGAGCTGCATGATGTCTTCCCAGGACCTGAGCACCCACAGTGGCCGCACTGGGTCTCCGCTGCGAGCCTGAGCTGGGTGGAGTCAAATAGGCCTCCTGCAGCCTCAGGGAGTCCCCGCTGAGCACAGCCGCTCCAACAGACCTTGTGTCGGTGTAGCCCCCAGGCAGGGCTCCTAACGAAAAGAAAGGGAGAGAAACAGAAGGGACAGAGAGCCAGGGAAGAGGCAGGAAACAGCTCGCTGAGAAAGCAGGGCATCGGAGGAGCGCACTGTGCCAGTCCTGAGCAGGACCTCCAGGACCCCAGGCCCCACGTGGCCTTAGTGCCCCCCACCCTGTGGGATTGGAGTAGAGGTCCCCAGATCCACAGAGGATGGCATCTGGAGGAAGAGCATGTCCGTGGCATCTAGCCCTTCTCAGCACTGCCTCCCAGTCCCCTTGGGCTTTTCATAGCTTCCCTCCCTCCCCTCAACCTAGCTCAGGTCTTGAGCAGGAAGCTCACAGCACCCACCCTCTTCCTAGCCTCGCCCACACCACCACTGCTGTGTAGCAAGAAGACTCCTCGGAAGCGCTGCCGTGAGTCTCCGCACACTGAGGACATACCCGTGCTGTTGTTTCTGCTGCTTTCCTCTCTGCACAGCGACTCTCACACCCGTCCTGGGTATCCTACTTACAGCAAATACTGTGCCCCTCCCTGGCTATTCTACAATAAGTTTCCTATCACCTATCGGCACTTGCAGTCACAAACACACACACACACACACACACACACACACACACACACACACACACTACCGGCCAGAGCTCCAGCGTGACAGAGAAGTGAATGGAAAATAACTCAGCTAAAAGCATTTTGATATAGAAAATATCGGGGCACAGTAGCATCTGTGTTCAGGAGTGAAGACTCCAATGTGTTTCTGGGTGAAGAATCACTGTAATCAGAAGCTGCAAACTAGGAAGGCAGGACTCAGATCCCCCCGGAGCCCTTACCAGCCCCTGGGGTTTGGACACAGCTCCTGGGAAAATACCAGCAACACCAAGTTCTCATCTCTTCATTTACATGAAGTTGTGTTCTTGAAAAAATCTCTTGCTCATCAAAACTCTAAAATGCAAAACTGAAAGTTTTTGTTTTACACAAAACATAGTTAGGTCCACAGCTTGCAAAGTTGCAGCTAGGAAGACTGATTTTCAAAGTCAGCTGAGCCAGGCCTCCCTTGGTTGTGGTTACGCTCCCCGAGGACGGTGAGGATGAGCCTGCCTGGTGGCAGGCCTTCCACTCCCAGCTCCCTGCCCTGCTGGCGGCTGACACACCCAATGTGAATTAACAGCATGCACAAAGTGTTGCTGGAGGAGCAAGGAGAACATTTTCTGCAGGAACACAGCTTTGGAAGGTTTTTCACTTCCTTGTTTTCCGCACCTGAAGGAGAACATCGTTAGAGCCCCACACCTATGCCTTCTGCTGCAGGAAAGCAGGGAAAGCTGCTTTAACATGCAGTGTGGGGCAGCCTGGGGTGAGGGTCACAGTGTGTTCCGGTGCCCCCCTCTGGAAACTGAACACGCCGGCTCTGCCTGTGGGAGGGAGGCCGTGGGAGGCTGGTCTCCTTGGATCTGCAGGGCTGGGAGCCACCTGGGAGAAAGTGCTGGCTCTGGGGAGCTGCCTGGGCGCTTCCACACGCACGAGGCCTGCTGGCTTCCGGGACTGCCCTTCTCTTTGATGATCTTGGGACATATGCTTTGGAATCGATACTTCATGCCTGAGTTCTTATTCAGAAACTGACTGGTTTACATACTTGTTTCTGCCTTTTCCTATCAAAGGCTGTGAAGTTGACTCTTTAAGAAGGGAACAAAAATAGACAAGCGGGTCTTGTTTGTTAATTTGCAGGCTGTTGAGAAAATTCTTCATCTTGTTTTTCACAGAAACTTGGGAATGCCCCAAGCCTGCCAGAGTGGGTCTCTGTCTGGGGGACATTGGTCCTCTTTTGGTGACCTCCTCTGGGCATATTCTCAGGGAAGGGGCAGCTTGCTGAGCCTGGCCCAGGTGGGCCACGAGTACCAGTTTCTCCTGCTCTGAGGCCCACTGGACACATCGGGAGGCTTTCCAGGCACTGGGCACCAGCTTGGCAGCAACCACCACCCGTCTCCCCCTGGGCGACGTTCTTCCGCCCTGACCACACTTGAATTTACCTCACTAACGCTGGGCTTCTCTGCTGGGATATAGCACTGCAGACAACTAAGACTGTGGCCCATGAGAATTCGTGCAAGAAAAATAACTGGAGAGCTCACAGTACCCCCTCCTGTGCCCTAGTGGCACCTCCAACTTTGTTCTCGCATAGGTAGCCTTTCTGCTTGAAAGGCTTAGAGTGAGGGCTTGAATATGTGTCCAAAGCTCCCATGTTGGACATTTAACCCAAATTCCTGTGCAGAGGGTGTGGAGGGGGATGTGGAGAGGAGGCTGATAGTTGATGAGGTCCGGAAGGGGAGGCTCTGGTTTTATATGAAGGGGAGGGGTCAAAGCTGGCAGCTGGCTCTCTTGATGATGCAGCAAGAGCCCTGCACTGGATGCCAAACACAAGCTGGGCTTCGCTCTTGGAATTCCAACCCATTCTTTAGAGACTTCCTGGCCATTGTGTTCTGTTAGAGCAACAAAAACCAGACCAAGATCCCCCTCATGAACTTTCCACTGCTAGAAACACATTCTTCCATCTTTGTGATGTCTGAATAGTACGATTCTAATATTTGAGGCCGCTCCTAGGATCAGATACTACTGTTCTTCCCTTCTTCACCTAACGAGTGCTCCGCCAAGGTCAGGTGCTGACTGTTCTACCCCAGACACATCCCAGGAGGACAGGTGAACAGAATGTCTGGCACCACCGAGACCCAAGCCCATCTCCCACCACTGCCTGGCGCGGTGGCCTGGAAATGCCTGCTCACTACATCCTTCTCCATCTGGCTATTGGAAACTGACTTTGGTGAGAAGACACAGATAAGGGTTGTCAGGTGCCCGGAGAAATTCACCCTTCATTTGTCATCAGTCATTTTTGCAGTGCTAGGCCACATTTGGCGTCAGCAACTGATGTCTCCCCTGAAACTCATATTCTCCCCGGCAAATTGATGCCCATTTTCTCAATTGCTAACTTCTTATTGACGGAGCATTGTGTGTCACTAGGCTTTCATGTTATTCTGCCTGAAACTTTGGGGGCTTTGCGGGTGTTCTGAGCAGCTTCACTTTAGCTGGACATTAGCGCTTCTGGGGTCTGCGCATGTGCTCTGCATTTCATACCCCTCCAGACACCAGCACAGAACGTGGTCTAATACAGGAGCCACAGCTTTTTTCCCCATGGAACCCAGTCCTTGTGGCTGTGTCTGCACATCCCAGTGCCACACTGCTATGATTCAGATAAGCTCCAGGTTCTGGCACAAACCAGGGGATTGCTGCTTTCAAAAGCAGGCCAGCTGAGGCTACAGAGGCAATACTTGGTCCTGCTGTAGAGCCTACTGCAGATGCCAGCTGCAGGAGCCAAGTGTGATGAAGCACACCTCCTTGGCCCAGCTCCTGTCTTGGCTGCCACAGGGACCATGTCACTTAGGGAATGAACAAAATCAATGCAGCTGGAAGGACTCAACTGGGTCCTGGGGGATATGGCACTATCCACTCCTGGCAGTGCCAGGGAGAGAGCTGTCAGGCACCTGGTCATAGAGTCATAAAGCACAAACCTATGGCCCGCACATTCACAGTGGAAAAGCACAGTGCTGAAGACTCCTCTGTGGTATGTCATCAGTAACCCTGTCCCCAGTAGCACACTGGGAAAGTCTCCCACCCAGCAGTAAATGTGTGGAGCTCTGGGACCACAGACTCCATAAGTGGGTGGGGACCAGGGATTGTTTGGAGTTCCCTGCCCTCTCCAGCTGCAGGCTGTTGGACTTTGCTTCCTGCAGTTTGGCCTTTAGAGTCAATTCTGTCGATACCACTGTGCCATCATTGGGAAGGGAACCAGGCCTGGCACTGTCTCGACTGGCCATGTTTCCAGGGCATCCTGTTTACCTGCCCTGCTCTGTGTGTGTGATGGAGAGAGGGTCTCTAGTTCCACATATGGAAGGTGAATACCAAATACTGCCTTGCATGGTCCTTGCTGGCCAAGCCTACCCTCGAGCCAAGACTACAGCATGAAAGCTTGCAGGGGCGCCCCAGGGGCTTGAGATGCCACCCAGCCCTTGCGAAGCCTCATGAGCTGTGTGGGGCTGGGTTCTTGGGCTCTTAAATGCAAGTGCCGAGGTTGGTGTACCTGCAGCAAAGTGACTTTGGGAGCTAACCCTCCCCTGCCCTGCTGGGCCGACCCCAGGAGAAGCTTTGCAGTGGCGCGGCATTTCCTTCTCCTTTGTTCTTTCATCGCCTTCTCTATTTCTGGTTTTCTCAAGTTGCAGTCTCCCTTTATGCCAGGAAAAAATCTAAATGCTATTAGTGTTTTTCCTAGCTGCTGAAAAAAATGATTTTTCCTTTCCTATTTTCCTTTTATTTTCTAACTTTTTCCCTAACACCTCTCTGTTACTTTTATAATGGGAAGACCGATAATTTCACGTTCATGTCCTTTTAGGGTCCGAAAGGCGGTGCCGGCAACTGTCCGTCTGTGTGCATCTCAGCACAGATGACGAGCGACACGGGGAGCAGTCTCCGTGGGGCCGCCCGGAGCAGCTGCAGCAAGCCTGACGCTGCCTGTGCTCTCTCGTAGGTGCCGCAGGATGAGTGGGGCGGGTGCCCCCCTGGCGGTAAGCAGGACGAGATTCCCTGCCGGAGGATGCGCAGCGGCAGCTACATCAAAGCCATGGGGGACGAGGAGAGCGGGGAGTCAGACTCCAGCCCCAAAACGTCCCCGACCATGGCCCTCCGGCCTGAGCCCCTGCTGAAGTCCATCTCGCAGAGACCGCTTGGCGACCACCAAACGTAAGAAAGGCTGTCCTGTCCTCTATGCACTTCCTCTCTCCACAGAGCTATTTAGCTGTGAGCTGGCCGTCAACAGCCTGAGCCTGTTGGACATGGGAGAGCCCGTGGCCGTCAGCCCTCAAATCTGTGTCCCAGAATTGACCAACTGGATGTGTGGTCACCTCTTACATAGCCATTAAGGAAAGAGCGTGGGAGCGGTCTGCATATGACACTCGGTACCCTCCTGGTCACTCAGTTATTTCTACCAGCATGAGTACGTGTTTCCATGTGCTTGTGTGTGTGCGTCAGCCTGGACACAGACACGCACGGGGCATCTCAGCTCTCTGTGACAGTGCAAGTACACTTCGAGGCAGCAGTTTTGTCATAGTGAAGGGAGGAGCTGAGCTTTACAGGCATAATGCTGTGTGCTATGTATGTTTGTCTAAACATACATTATTGATAAATTTAACCTTCAAATATAACAGATTAGTCTCTCTGGGGAATGAGGACTGCTATGAGCTCTGAGAATATGAGATTCCACTCGAATAATTCTTCTAGGCCCAGCCCCACCAGTGAGCATTTCATAAGTGCTGAGTGCCCCCTGTGTCCTCCTCATGTCCCCACAGCCTGTGTCCTCTGAAAATAGACATCACAGGGAAGCAACTTGAGGGGAAGCAACCGTGACATCACAGGAAGCATCAGGAGCTCCCACAAGGCAATGCCGTGGTGTCTCCTCGGCGCTCATAGTGCTGGGTCAGTGGGCGATTTCAGGACCGTGAATGTGCCAGGTGCAGAGCTGAAGTGTTGATTGCAGCTGCATCTCACCTGCAGAGGCTGTGTGGCCCACGTGCCCACATGAGCACCCTCATCTCAGGAACAGAGACACACTGCACAGTCAGGGCTACTGTCCTTCCAGGGTCTCCTCTGACCACGGAACTCACACAGGGCCAGATCAACACCATCTTGTACTTCCAGTAAACTGCATAAATATACCATCATTCTAGTGTTCACTTTATACTCCAAATTCTGTTGAATTTATCATCTCTGATTAGTGTATTTAAAATGGTATTGGAATAATTGGATCTACTTGCACACTGAGTATTGTTCCCCCTTTCACACCACAGAGCTTCCCAGCAGGAGCGGATCCGCAAAATCTCCTCACATAGAAACTCACATGATGAAAACAAGAATGAGCATCTGCTTTATGTATGAGATCCTTATTCCCATCCAGATAAGCACAAATTGCTCACATTAACCCTGACCGTATCTGAGTGCATAGTGTCATGACAAGAAGAACTTGGCAGTTAGGCACTAAGTTCAGCTAAACTGGCATGGTTCACTTGCTTGTGGTCAGTTATCCTTTGCACACCAAAGCCATGGGAGGTGTGGCCCCCACGTCCTCTGCCATTGAGGAAATGGGATGGTTCAGACCTGGGCAGCACTGAAGAGCCTGGCCTTTGATCCGCTGCTGTCAGGTCATGTGCTGAAGCGTGCAAAAGGAAACTCTGCTGCTCTGCAGAAAGTCTGCTGCCGGGAGCAGAGCCAGAGTTATTCTGTGGAAACACTTTGCCTTCTGCTGTTGAAGGATCGGTCCTAGTCCTCTTGTTAATGGTTCAGGATGCTCCCTTGTTATTCCTACAGTACTTCCCAGGATGCTCCCTTGTTATTCCTACAGTACTTCCCAGGATGCTCCCTTGTTATTCCTACAGTACTTCCCAGGATGCTCCCTTGTTATTCCTACAGTACTTCCACTTTTACCTTACTGTGTTCTCTAGAACAGTGCACGCTAGGGGGAGGTCTTTGTCTGTCAAAGGAAAAAAAAAAAACAACAATTCCAGCAGGTAGAGCCCTTGTCGTACCTGTGCTCAAGCTTTTAGCTGTCCTCAGGACCAGTGTCCCCAGATCAGGACCTTCGGGGGCTGTGTGCAGGTAGCATCATCACCAACTCACTGAAGTGTGAGTATCATGTTACCACTGAGTCCAGCTATGTCACTTTCTAATTAGCTTCTGTTATCATGTCTGAAATACTTAAATTATCAGTTTAATTTCCATCATTATAAAAGCTACAGCGAGTAATTTCTTAGGGCCTCTGGTTTTTTCTGCTTACTTGAACTTGAAAAATTAAGAATAATTTTGAGCATCTCTGAGTCATTTTCTGGTGAAGGTAGTACTTTAGATTTATAGAGAAAGGAGGACTTATTTCAAGAACTATTTTCTACCATGAGTAACATAGATTCTGATAGATTAAATATCAAAATGGGATACAGATACACATCCATACATTGGCATGTGTATATGTACATACATGAATATGTATAATATTCTATAAAGTCAGGGTACAGAAGAGGTATTTCACTTGGTCTTATGGGAAGAAACTACCAGACACTAACTCATTGAACCTAAAAATTCAAAACACTTACTCATGGTCAAAGCAAACAAACCAACAAATTGAAAGTAATTTCACCATGGCAAAACAAGAGTAACCTAAGAGTTAAAAACAAGTGACCTAGGAGTTTTGCAAAGTAAAACAATTCAGTAAGGTAAATATACTGCTATAAAGTAAACATGGTTAAAATTTTTTTATCAAAAATATAAACGTTTTAGAGAGTGCATCATTTGTAACTAGGAATCTAAAATTTATTCCAAAGACATCTCTAAAAATCTTACCAACTTGTGGGCTGGGGATATAGCTCGGTGGTTCGAGCACCTGTCTTGCAAGCACAGGGACCTGGGTTGGATTTCCAGTAACCACATAACAATACTGGGCGTGGAGACTCACACCCAGCAGCAATCAGTACCACCTACCACAGTGCCAGGCATGGTGGCTCACGCCTGTAATCCCAGCACTCGGGAGGCAGAGGCAGGAGGATTGCTGGGATGTGAGTTGGAGGCTGAGCCCAGGGCCAGCCTGAACCACAAACGAGACCCTGTCTCAAAAAAAAAACCTTAAAAAAAAAAAATCTTGGGCCAGGGAGTTAGCTCAGTGGTTCCGGCGCCTGTCTCGCAGGCGCAAGCACCCGGGTTCGATTCCCCGGTAACCACATAACAGTACTGGGTGTGGAGACCCACACCCAGCAGCAACCAGTACCACATACCACAGTGCCGGGCGTGGTAGCTCACGCCTGTAATCCCAGCACTCGGGAGGCAGAGGCAGGAGGATTGCTGTGACGTGAGTTTGAGGCTGAGCTCAAGGCCAGCCTGAACCACAAAGCCAGACCCTGTCTCCAAAAACCTAAAAAAAAAAAAAAAAATCTTACAAACTTGTAAAAAGCAATCTACCACACTATTTGACTGATCAATTAGATTGTGTTGTACATTATCCCATCAGGAATTGCACATGGGCCAGTGTTGCCACAAACCGTCAGAAGAGAAATTGGAAATGGCAAGTGAGAAAAGGTTGGATGGGAAAGGGGACTAGGTGCATACCTACAGGGGAAGCTGGAGAAAGACAAAATTATAAGAAAGTCAGGGAGTGCAGCTGCACAGAAAAATCGTGGCATTAATGACAAAGCACCTGTGGTTAGCTTAGCAGTAGTCTCCAAACAGCTGAGTGGTGATAGGGGAATTTGAAAAAGGTTAAAGATGGATCAACAAAAACTACCAAATGGAAGCTCAGAGAGGAAACATTGGGAGATGAAAATCAGACCCCAGTCTCCAGGAGCTGTGGAAAACTTTAGAGGGTCCAATGCACACACAACTGGAATCACAGAAAGAAAGAAAAAGGGACTTGACAGAGAAGAAATAAGACCTGGAGTCCAAAATGCAACAGATTGCATCTCAGAGAGAAGACCCTACGAGACGACCACGAAAGCAAAGCCACAAACTTCATTCACATTACTTCCAAACTACCATACGTGATAGGTAAAGAGAGAATCTTATAGACAACCAGACAAAATGGCAGACATAGTGCACACAAAAGAGGAAGGAATCCAAGCAGATGTTTTGTCATGGACGCTTCTCGGCAGAGGACAATGAAGTGGCACCATTAACGTGAGAAAGAAAAGCATATTCTCCAGAATTCCAGACCTAGAGAAAGTATCTTTTATAAATAAAGCAAAATAAAGACTTTCAGAGAAAGAAAGAAACAATGAAAGAAGGGAGGGAGGAAAGAAAGAAAAGGTGGAAGGAAGGAAAGAGAAAGAACACATTCTAAGAAGGCATTATGTGCTACAAACTGTGTTAAAAGGAGTCTTTTTGTTAATTGAAATCTTTATTGGTACATTACATATACACATCATGATTGCACTCCACAATGGGGATTTGTACCAGTATAAGACACAACTTAATTCTCATTTTTTCCCATAACCCTACCCACCCTACCACCTCTGCATATAAAATTTGTTTCCTTTCTTTTTTGTTATAGTCTCATTATTTTCCCCCTTCACCCTATTTCACTTTGAGTATTTTCTATTTCACAATATATAACATACAATTCTAGGACTCATTTACATCTTTATTTTCTCATACCAGAGAATTAAAAGGAGTCTTTAACATGGCCATCAAAAAACATAATCACAGCACACGTAGGTAGCAGGAAGAAAGAGCTCCAGAACTCGGATCTGGAGATTTCTAGGCAACTGTAAGCATTTACCAGAGCATCTGGGCAGGAGGTGAGGAGCTGTGCTAGGGAAGCTGGACCAGGGCCGGCAGATCCCAAGGAGAGGGCAGGGCAGGGGTGTGTCCACCAGCACCCTGCGTGGGAGGAAGAGCCTCACCCCAGCCTCCTGATGCACCCCTTTTGGGACATACCACAAGAGGGCAACTGAGGCATGGGGTTCCAGGGACCTTCTCCCTGCTGGTCCACCACTGGCTCCGCAAGGGCAGAACCAGGGAGGAAGGAGCCCACTGCTGTGGGCCGCTCAGGTGTCCACTCTCCTCTGCTGCGGAGCATGCTGGGGAACTTCTCCACGCCCAGAATGGCACAGTCCTGGGAACTGGGGGCTGCTGCGCTGCCCTGACTAGCAGGTACCTAGCAGATGGCCAGGTGCCAAACATGGGGGAAGGGGAGCAGGCTCCTCTTGGGACATGACGAATTTCACAGCCAGTGTGAACGACAGTACTTTCCAAAGCAGCCACAGCAGGTATGAGTCTGACTGGAAAGGTGAAGTGAGGGTCCTCAAGCCACTGTCTGCGTGACCCGCACGTGGCCTGGTGTTGGGCCCCAAACTCACACCCACCCTGCCCATATTCCTGGATCCAGTGTGTGTTTGGCAGATTCCTTGGGTGTGACCTGACATGAAGAGATTAGTGCTCCAGCTCTGCAAGACCTCAAAGCCCTGACGTCTCCAGTCTCAGGTGTGGCCTCCTGGGGTTTGTACAGGAGTCGTCTCTAGAGCTGCATGCGAGCCCTCCCACTCTGGCTTGTGCTCAGCCCTCACTGAGTGTGTGGATAAGAGGTGTGTGAGCCTCCATCAGGAGCCCCTGCTAATCATCCTAACAAGCTGCTGCCTCCCGCGGGGACCCCTGTGAAGCAGGCACTGGAGTCACATGTCCTGCGTCAGTGCAGGAAGAGGCTGCACACCTTCAGCGTGCCGTTCTCAGTTCACAAAGAGCCACCTGTGCCGGGGGCGGTGCCGTCTCACAGCTTCCCCACCACCTGGGGGTGGCAGTTTCCGAGCCTGATTTCTGTGGAGGAGGCCAGGCATGATTTTCTGTGCCAGGCTGTCTCAAGGCTGCTGCCTGCTCAAGGAGCATAGGAGCCCTGAGCACCGCCCCGCCTCATGCCCAGCCCTGGTAAGGCCTCTCAGCAAGGCCACAGCATCCATAGTCAAGTGAGGGGCACTGACCCCTGTCACCCCTCACACTGTCCTGAATTCCACACTCTGGTTTTTTTTTTGTTTTTTTTTTTGTTTTTTGTTTTTTTTTTAGGTTTTTTGAGACAGGGTCTCACTTTGTGGTTCAGGCTGGCCCTGAGCTCAGCCTCCAACTCACATCACAGCAATCTTCCTGCCTCTGCCTCCCGAGTGCTGGGATTACAGGCGTGAGCCACCACGCCCGGCACTGTGGTATGTGGTACTGGTTGCTGCTGGGGTGAGTCTCCACACCTAGTATTGTTATGTGGTTACCGGGGAATCGAACCCGGGCCCTTGCGCTTGCAAGACAGGCGCTAGAACAACTGAGCTAACTCCCCGGCCTCCACACTCTGTTTTTTGAGCACATAGCTGTAGTCCCGTTCTGATATTTGGCTTTCTCAAAATCAAATCAAAACCTAAGCAGAAAGAAAGACATTTTTAAAATGTGATTTCAAAATCTGTTTATTCTCTTCTACTCTTCTGTGATTATGGCATCATACTTTGATGCCCACTCTCCAGCCCACAGAGGGCATCTGCACACTGGGTTCTGGTGCCTCCAGCTGCTGCTGATGGGTCGAGCTCCTTGCTATCTCGCAGGCTCCTCCTCGGTTCCGAAGGCTTCCTGGGAGTAGGTCTCAGGCAGGGCCTGGTCTCCACAGCCCGGGGCGGTGGGGTCCTTTCCACCTCAAGGCCCCTCCTGTCTCGTCTCCACCCTGCTTCTGGCTCCCTCAGGGCTCCCACAGGGACGGCGGGCCCATTCACGTGACCCCAGGCCTCTCCTCCTCGGGGTCCACCTGCTAGCATGCCCCAGGTTCCCTCTCACATGTGACCTATTTGCAGCTGTCATGCCAGGATTGAAGGTCCTAGGGCACCACCCTGCTGCGCAGATGGTGCGGCCCACCAGGACAGACCCGGGCCTCCCACACCCCTTCCAGAGCTCAGGGAATAGATGAGTGAGCAGGAGTGGCTCTCGGCTCTGACTTTATGCACCATGTTGCTGAGAGCACATTGTGACCAGACTGGCGCTGACCCACTTGGTGCAGGACGTCTCCTTCTCTTTCTTCCTGGATGCATCATAGGGAGGCTCTCTGGGGGCAGGGCTCCTCTGCGTCCTCACCTTTATCTTGCAGCGCAGAAGAGCCTGCTTCTGGACTGGAAGAACAGCTGGAAGATCTCTTAATTTTAGATCATGCGTCCTTACTCCAAATATTGGGCCCTTTGCAGAAATCTGTTGCTAATCATTCCATCTATAGAAACCATCTGATTTAGGAACAGCATTCTTACAATGTTCTTACTGATTCACTCTTTAGGGAAAACAACTTAGGCTGCAGTGGCCCATCGACTTCCCTGAGGCAGGAAAATGTGGCTCTGGGGAAAGGCTGGCTGGGGCCATCTTGCTGAATAGGTACAGGGAGGCTTACCAACTTCCTGTTAGTTTTCTTTTTACTCATTTATCCATTTTTGCTTTTATTGCTATTTTTTTCTTTTTGTGACACGTGGGTTTATTTTGTTGCTTTATGCTTCAACCAATTGCATAGTTAATACTGAAAATGTTAAAGACGACAGCAATTGCTGAGAGTGTCTTCCATGACAAGCATCACACCTGCATTGATATTAATGTTTCTGTAAGCACTGTTCTCTAGATATTTTCCAGTTCTGGTTTCGATTTCCACTTCGACTCAGGGCTGAAGGAGTGAAATGAAGGACAGGTAGGCTTACTAAGAAAGATACAGCCACTATTAATCATTTTTCTTCCTTTTAGTTACTTTTACAAATTCTAGTGTAAAAATGTTTTATACTAGATACTGACTATTTTTTCTTTTCAGTCTTTTTGGTGACATGTTTGGTTAGAAATATAAATACGATGTCATCATTTTCCACACTTTCTGACTCTGTGAGCGCTACATCCACACATGGTGACAGTGCCACTCAGACTGCACGTGCTGAACCCAGGTGTGCCTGGCGTCCTGCAAGTGGGGGACTCATGTGGCTCCTGGTGGGATGCTGGGCATACAATGCCCCTGCTCAAGACCACTGGCCTCAGATGAGGGCTGCTCTGTCCTCACAGAGCATCATGTACTGGGCGGTGCAGGGCAGGCTCCTCAGCTCCTGTAAAAGCTGAGCCAGAAATCTGCTGTGGGACAATGGTCCAGCAGTTTTGAGTGACTGACCTCCCAGGTTCCAGTGAACCCACTCAGTATGGGAGCCAGAGATAGCAAACCTGCAAGTCAGGGCTCGATTCAGCAAGACTAAACCTAAACTACAGACAGTAGTGAGTTTACTAAGTAAGCTGTGTGCTGTGTGATTCCCCACACACTGAAGACCACATATTCTGTCCAATTGAGTCTTCAGCACTTGAGACTCAGCTGTATGGATGCTGTTATTTATTCACCTAAAGAGGCAAGAAAGTGTGAAGGATGGAACATATCAAGCCAATGACTGAATTATAGCTGAATAGTAACAATATTATCAAGTATAATATTGATATTATAATCAATATATCAAGTATAATCAGGTATAATATTGATACAATACAGTTGTATCAATCTAAATACAGTTAATTTAGAATTACCAACATTATTTCAGGGTTTTTCAAAGAGAGGTTTCACTGATGAAATTGCTTTTTTTAAAAAATGCTTTCCAAATCTTTTATTGAGCAAATCAGCAACATATGCTAAAAACACATGTTTCTGCCACTCCCAGGAGCCCAGGAGACCTTGGGATTTCACTGAGACATTTCATCAAAATGAGTCCAGCAGAATTTCTACCCTTGTGCTATGTGTGATAAAGAATTACAGCACTAAATACTAACTAGCATAGGAAATTGCATCTTCAGTCAGTTGTCTTTGAGTTTTGAAAGCTTGCCCCATTCACAGGGTAGAAAATGGGCTATGTTAGAGGGTTTTCTGTGTAATCTCAGCCACGTCAGCATGCAGAGAAAGTTGGGGTGCAGGCAGGATGCTGACACCCCAGTGTTTCACACCGCTCTTGCAGGCATGTGTGTTGCCAGCACATGAGCTGTTGCAGGGCCCAGCGGGCAGAGGGACAAGACCTCAATGCAGGAGGTACTGCTGGCTCAAGGGGGAGGCCAGGACAAGGGGCTGGGGCTCCAGGACGGAGGCCAGGATGGCAGCACCTGCACAGCCTGGAGAGGCGGAGCCCTGTGTCCAAGTGAGAACCCAGAGGGGTGACACCTTCTGACCACTGCCAGATGACGCTCCAGCCAGGCACCAGGTGCCACAGCAGGCCTGAGCCACCACATGACACGGTTCAACCTGTGCATTAGCCAGGGACCTGCAGAGAAGTAAGCCTTTGTTTACATGTGTGAATGCTGTGTATGTGTGTGTGTATGTATATGCACCTGATATAGTGTGTGTGTGGCATGTGCTATGTGTGGTGCTTGAGGGGCTGTAGGTCCTGAGCCCGAGAGAGGCAGCAGGCTGATGCTGAGTCCGAGTGTAGGCAGGATTCGCTCTTCCTGGGTACCACGTTCCCTCCGGAAGCTTCAGGAGCTTAGGTGAGCCCTGCATTCTGGAGGCCTCTGCTGCGCAGAGCAGCTGCCTCTGAAAGAGCTTCGTGGCAGCATCCACAATCACAGGTGTCAGTCAAACACGGTGGTGCTATGTCCGAACTGAAACAAACCTCACACGAGTACATGTGGCAAGAGTAAAGAACAACACAGAGGAGCCAGCGTCCTAATGGCGATTTCCTGGGTGCTGGGTTTGCTGCTGCCGTCAAAATACATTTCCGGTCAGGGGCTTTGTGATGCTTTTCAGTGCTGCATGGACTTAGGACTAGTGTGTGCAAGTGACCCGTGACAAGGAGCCCCCTGTGGGTCTTGAGAGGAGAGTGTTCCTCTCCAGGAGAGCAAGAAGCAGGGACCCATGGCAGGACTGGGGGTAGTGTTCAGCAGGGAGGGGCTCGGAAGCATAAGGAAGGCCAGGCAGAGGGCAAGTAACACAGGCCCCTGGGATTGCTCAGGACACTGCTGTGGACTCCTCCATGGGAGGCAGAGGGGCCAGGTTACCAACAGCACAGCCTCTCACTTGTTCTAAAACAGGAAAATTAGCAGAGAGTTCCCAGGTCAGAGCAGGGCCTGACATACTTCAGAGAGGCTGGAGCCAGTCAGGGCCAGCAGCCTGCGGATGAAACATGAGGATAAGGCAATAGAGATGTCTAAATAGGGAGGGAGCGAGGCCTGGGCCTGGCTCTTGGCTGGATTTCCAGATCGAAGGAAAGTAGATGTGTGAACAGTCACCGTGCGCCTGCTTCCGCCTCGTCCTGTTTGCCCTGGAGCAACGCTGGGCCCCGTTCCTGTGCTGTCTAGTGGCCTCTGCAGGGCACAGCAGGTAGCCTGGGACCCATACAGCCCTGTCTATGCCTCCAGGGCCCTGTCTCTACATCCCACCTGAATTCACAGACCCTTGCCTTGCAGCAGAGCCAGTGTGACTGTAGCTTCTGTGAAAACAAAACACCTCGTTGCCTGGCCTGCCCTCAGGAGAGCTCACCGCGTGCCTCCGTGCACATGGGGACAGTCAGAGAGCCTCGTGGGGTCAAGTACACCAAGCACTGTCTGGCATCCACAGTCCCTGCCGTAGCTCTTTGGAGGTGACAGGCTGGCCCAAGGCACACAAGGACCCCTGTGCGATTGCAGACCCATAGGCTGTCCCCAAGGCCGAGAGCCACATGGGCGAAGCCTCTCACCCAAGTCAGCCTGTGCCACTTCTCACCAAATGTGACCCTGCTGCTTTGTACCAGAACCAAGAGCACAGTGAGCCTTGCTTCCTCAGAGCTCACCGGGCTGTGCAACTGTGTGACAAAGACGATAATGGATGGACGCGAGTGGGATGGGGATGTCATTCTGAGTCCCAGGCCTGTCCCAGGCAGCACGGTCCGTGAGAACGAGGCACTTCTTCATCATGGTCTGTTCCACGTAGCACAGTCTGGGGACAAGGAATGCCCAGTCGTGGGTGCCCATAAATACCTGTTAGGTGAGTGACTTATGTTGGGAGAACATCTTAAAAACAGCATCTTGCAGGAGCGGCTTTGCTTTGGTCCTCAGAGAGGCTGCTGTCTGCTCATCTGAAGGCCCAAGTCCTCCGTCTGTCCTCCTCACCTACAGTTCGCTGTTGGTGGCTTTTATTCTGTGTTCCTGTGGAAAAATAACTTACACAGACAGATTTTCACAAAGTGTGTACTTAAGAAATGTCAAATGTCATAGGGTTAAAGGCTCCTTTCTCTTCCAGTGACCATCAGTTTCTGGTCACATGGCTCAGGAACAAGCCAGCTCAGCTGATGTGTGATCAACACAGCACTCAGTGAGAGGACCTGGGGAGCTTCTAGCAGCGCCTTGGAAGTGGTGACTCACCAGGAGAGACAGCTGGCCAGCTGCCTTGCCCCCGCTGTCGGGTCGTCGGCCCATCGTCACACACTCTCACGAGGCCAGCGAGGATTCTGTCAGGCTGTTTAGACTGAAGAGAGATAGGGAAACGTGGAGCCCTGTGAGCCCCAGGATGGCCGGCCATGTTGTTAGGCTCTGGGCTCAGTCACATGGCCACACAAACACTGCCAGAGATTTCACAACAAGCACTGCCACCAGCTCAGGCTGGCAGGGACACAATGCACTAGAGGTGGCTGCCAATACAACTGCCTGATAGCAGCATATCTCACTGTGTGACCAGCTCTTCTTCAAACCCACAAGACCAGCCAGTTACTCCTGGCCTTGCCAAATGTGATCCTGATCCTCCTTCCGTCTGCTGGTGGCTCTTAGCGGTGCTGTAGAATCTGTGACTCGAGGCTGAAGCAGTTGCCTTGCAGCAGTGGCTACCCTAGACCAGCAGCAACAGCACAGCAGAAAAACTGATGCCAGGTACCCAGAGTGGTGATCTGTTGTGTGACAGAAGAGTGGCACCACTGAAGAAGGAGCCCCAGCACTGATACAGAGCACAGGATGTCCCAGAACAGGGCGTGGCTTTTAGCTGCTTCCCAGTGAATGAAAACATTTTGGTGACTAAAGCCACCCGTCAAGTGGGCAGCACTGAAGAAATCCACCCTAGCAGACCCTGAGGCCAAACGGCCCCAGTGATCACCATGGCAGATAGGATCATTCCTCAGAGGAGAGGAGCCGCACCTCTCCACCAACAATGGAGACAGACAGACAGACAGACAGACAGAAGAATCAGAACAAAACTCCAGGTGCCCTAGATGATAGCACTGGCCAAAATTACTGTACAGCCACCATTAGAGCACCTTGCACAATATAGTGAAGCAGCTGTAATAATGCACAAGCTCTTAAGGAAAAGATGGCCTCTTAACATGACTTTACTTTTGGTTAACATATGCAAAGTGTACATGGCCCCGTTACCCACCTCCTGGCCTCCGGTGCAGGCTCCCCAGCACGCAGGCCCCCTGTGAGAGCTTCCACGCATTTGAGTGCACACGTGGCGTTCGTCTTTCTCTGCCTGGCCTATTTCGTGCAGGTGGTGCCTTCCAGTTCCCTCCGTGCTGCTGCAAATGACAGGACTCTATTCTTTGCCGCTGTGCAGGGTATGCTCCACGTCCTCACCCTTCAACCCCAGCAGACAATGGCGGAGTCTGTGTCCTCGCCACTGTGGGCAGCACCACAGCCACCACGTCTCCTTGCCTTGCTGATCTCACTCCCTTTCCGTGTGAGCCCAGGAGCGGAATGGCTGGACCACGTGCCGACTCCACGTTCGCTTCTGAGGAACCTCTGCTCTGCGGGTCCTGATTTACATCCTCACCAACAGTGTACACCTGATTTTTCCCTGCATTTCTTTTTCCAAGTTTTTTAGAAAGAAAATAGTATTTTTTTGCTCTTCTGACAGAGGTGAAATGATGGCTCACTCTGGTTTTGGTTTTTATTTTCCTGATAAAGTTCAGTGTTTTTCTTACAGTCTTGGCCATTTGTGTTTCTTCTTCTGAGAAGTGTGTTCTGATCACTTCCCAGTGTTTACGTTTGGTCAGTGCTGTTAAAGGTTCGGCTCTATTGGAGACGTGGCCCCTTTGGTAGATAGTTGGCAAACACTCTCTGTGCTTCTGTGAGTGGTCACTTCCGTCTGCTGGTGGCTCTTAGCTGTGCAGCTTTTTAATTCGGTGTGACCCCTTTATCTGGTTATGCTTTTGTTTCCTCTGCTTTTGGAGTCTTAGAGGATTTGAGAACAGAGCATGTAAAGTACTACGAAGACAAAAACTCCATAAAAATAACCCTGTGCAATGTCACTTCACAGTAGAAGATAGACAAATGGCCAAGAAGTGAATCATTAGAATCAGGAGCTGAAAACCAAGACTTTCATGAGACCCACGTGGTCCCCCAAAGGGCTTCAACTGAATCAGAGCACCGAGAGGTGCGGAGGCATCAGGCCCAGCCTGTGCTGGAGCCTCACATCCTGCGCGGCTCCTGCAGCGTGTGTCTGTCTTTCTCAAGGAGCAAACATGTCCTGTGGTTTATTCTTCTATGTCAGGACTTTATCGGATGAAAATGCCTTTCTTTTTGCTGATTTCACCCAGGTGTGGCCTCTCCATGAGAAGGAAAGGGTTGAGCCGTTTTGTTTAGAGAGAACAGCATCAGAAATGCAGACATCGGGTCAGATGGGCATCTTTCCCCTGCACCCTCAGCAGCTCTAAACACAGCCTCCAGGCTCCAGGTGACCAGAGCGCAGGCTCCTACACTAATTTCCTGTAGCACAGGCCTCGTGTGGCCAGATCAGATGCAGCACCCCTGGACTCTGACTGAGCACTGACCCTCCCCCCACAGTCCCTCTTTTCCTCCCGTGACCAGAGGCCACTCACACACACACACACACGTCTGTACAGTGCTGTGAACTTGTTCCAGTTCTCATGTGAGGCAGTGAGTCGGGCAGCCACTTTCATATGTAGGTGCTGCCCTTTCAACACCCTTCACTGTGGTGTGAAGAAGCACTTCTGTGTGTCCTCCTGCCCTCCGAGGTGGCAGCACAGGAGATGGGCCGTTTGTCCATTGTTGAGTGGATCCACGTCAGCCTAACAGCTGCATCTGGAGACTTGCTTCAGCACATATTTGTTATGTAAGTTTGTTTCTGTGATGATCACAAGTTACAGATGAGGTTTGTGAGCCCACAAGTCAGCAATGTTAAGAAAAGGCAGACTGCTCGGAGGCCTGCTGCTCCTGTGCCTGTGGTGACTTCTTCACGCTTGCAGCTTCCAAAACTGGTTCCCAGCCTCAGGTGACTGTTGAACATTGGTTGTTAAGACAGGGGAACAGTTCCTTCACCAGGTATAAAGACCAGCACCAAAATATGTTCCTGTTCAGGCCGGGGAGTTAGCTCAGTGGTTCCGGCGCCTGTCTTGCAAGCGCAAGGACCCAGCTTGGATCCCCGGTAACCACATAACAATACTGGGCATGGAGACTCACGCCCAGCAGCAACCAGTACCACATACCGCAGTGCCAGGCGTGGTGGCTCACGCCTGTAATCCCAGCACTCGGGAGGCAGAGGCAGGAGGATTGTGATGTGAGTTTGAGGCTGAGCTCAGGGCCAGCCTGAACCACAAAAGCGAGACCCTGTCTAAAAAAAAAAAAAAAAAAAAAAACAATATGTTCCTGTTCTTCTAGACAATGCTTACTGCTTTCTTTTTTTGTTTCTGCAGATAGCACTAGTTCTGTGTAGAAAAGTACTGTTCAGTCGCTGGCAACTAGGATGCCAAAATGGAGTTACCACCCAGCAGGCTGAGGGCAAAGTGGGAGTGCAGGGACTTCCAGGTGACCACGGGAAAGGTCACCTTGGAGAGAACCTGGGACATGGCATGTGCAATGTGCTGGGAGCCCAGCTGGCCAGCCCAGCACTCCGTCTTAATACTCAGCTCCACAGCTGGCCTTATGAGGACAGCTGGCCTTTCTGGACACAAGATTGTAAATACCCAGGCATTCTACATCTTTTAAAAATCTCCATGAGCCTAACACGGCTAAAATGCTTATTTTTTTTCTTTTTAAATACAGCTCTTTATGTGTCTGAGTTTTCATATCCAAGGGTTCATACAACCATACATGAGAAATATTCACCAAGAAAATACAGAAAGTTCAAAAAGCAAAATTTGAGTTTCCTATATGCTGAACACGACGCTAAGACTCTGACTGACGGGATGAGTGGCCTGCCACACGCAGCCTCCCAAGGGCTCAGATTCCAGATAGCATCACACAATGGCTTCCTCTGATGTGAATGTGTGCAGCCTTGCTGTCTCTGTTCCCTAGACAATGCAGAGAGGCAGCCGTCGGGCCCACACTTCAGCATGTTAGGCACCCTAACTAAAGCACACAGGAAGCGTTCACAGGAGACCTGCAAATCCTGCACGATTCTGTAAAGGCCATGGGCACCCCCGGGCTTGGGGGCCAAGGGGGCCTAGAGCCCCACTGCCAGGTGCCGAGGGATGACCAGATGTGCCACAGAGGACAGGACCTAGTTCTCCTGCAGACAATGACTGTTTCAACATCTTGGAGTTAAAAGCATGAATTTTGGAGCCATGGAGCCTGGGCTCAGGGCAGAGCCTGGCCCCTACCAACCACCCTGCAGAGACTGGGCCAGCTTGACATCCGTGGCAGCTGAGGCCTCCTTCCTGGCTGAAGAGCTGCTCGAGTGCTGGGGGACAGTCCTAACCATTGGAGACCGCGTGAACGTGGCTCCATCTTGGAAGGTGCCTGCCTTTGGGAGAGAGAACAGTGGAACCCAGACTCCCGGCCACGGGCCCCAGTGTGAGCTCGTGGCCCCAGGCTGTGACTGGTGCCCCAGACACTGGGCCCAGTGGTGTGAGTTCTTCTGGGTGCTTTGCCAAGTCTAGGAGCCATCCTTTGCTGACCATAAGATGACAGGATGATGCTATTACACAGAAGAGAAACCTGCTCTACTGAAAAAGACTACCCAGCACAGTGCTGGACACACAGGTGTGAAATCCAGGCTGTCCCAGAGTAGAAGGGGGAGGGAAGGAGTCTGTGTTCCAACCAAGGCAGATGTGACTATCCAGAGCCTTCGTCTGGTCGCCTGCCTCCGCGTGACATTCGGGCACAGGTGTGCAGAAGCAGTGTGTTCACTTGCAGTTCCGAGGGGGCCTGCCGTGAGGGTCGTAGGAGTCCTGCAGACTGTCCACCTGCTGGAACAGCAGCCAGGGTGCACACACCCAGTGGCCAGGCTGTGTTGGTCACCTGTGTTCTGCAAGGCCTGGGTGGGCGGGCTGCAGTTGGTCACCAGGGCCAGGCGCCAGGCACACATGGGTCACTGTGAAGACCCTGTGCAGAGCCAGCCCAGTGTGGAGTCTGTTCCTTCCTGTCTCCCAGGCCCAGGTCACATCTGTCTCAAGTGAAGAGGAGGGGAGAGGAGCTGGACAGCACCATCACAGACTTTCATTTGAATAAGTCATTTTTAACTGGAAGAATGACTTTAAATCTGTAGCTGTCTTCACTTCATGAAATTTATGCAGTTCAAGTTTTCTCCAATTTCTCATTTTTGAAGTTAATCAGAGCAGGGTATGCTAGTACACACGTGTAATTCTGGCTTGGGCTACATAGTAAGGTCAAGGCCAGTCTGAACTACATATAAAGACTCTGTCTCAAATAAAAAGTAAATCAGAGAAAATTAGTTATACCAAGAGCTGACATGGAAAAGAAAGGGCACACTTTAATATCCCACAATGGAGTCAGAACGGTTCCCCTGGTAATTGTACACATTTTTGTGAGTAGGCCTCAGCAATGATATTCAAAGTTTCATTATGATCAAAACACAACAGGCAAATGACTGGCAACTTCTGTCCACATTATTCGAGTGTTTGATAAATTACTACTGAGTTTTACCGTTTTGGGGGAGATTGTCACCAAAGCTCAAGGTGAGGGGCCCAGGAAGCTAGAGATTTCAGTGACTCTGTGCCTCTCTCCTGCAAGGCCCTCAGGGCCCTTGCATGCTGACACCTCATGAAGTCTCAAGCAGAAGAGTGGAGGCCCTTGATTTTTAAAGGAATTTGGGATAGCATCGTGCTCACGATGCTCCAGGGGGCCTGCACCCCAAGTCTGCTCTTTCTACTCGTACTGCAAAATCCGCTCACCTCTGCCTAAGTTAAACCCAAAGGAGCTCACTATCTTTCCCCTATCTAGAGTCCCCAGGACACTCACAGAATTTTTATACAGCTCTCAGAGCTTCTGGCTTGCAGTTGGGAGCTGAGCTTGCTGTTCTGCAGAGTGAGTTTCAGACATTTCTGCACTTTTTTAATGTGCAGTGATCCTGATTTCACTACCTGGCCGTAACAAGTCAGGTTTCAAGGCAGTTTTGTGAACAGCCTCCCTGCTACTAGGATGATGTCCTGAGAGCACTTGTCCTCCAACAGACCACAGCAGGCAGGGACGCCACACCCCTGCACGGTTCCCAGACCACTCATACCCCGCCTTGCCTCATGTTGACAGACGGCCTCTCCCCTCTCTCTTTTCTTATAGCCAGAGCTACCTGCAAGCTGCAAGCGAGGTGCCCGTTGGCCACAGCTTGGACCCCGCTGCCAACTACAACTCCCCAAAATTCCGCTCCCGGAACCAGAGCTACATGCGGGCAGTGAGCACCCTGAGCCAGGCCAGCTGTGTGAGCCAGGTGCGGACTCTTCCGTGCGTCCTGCGTGTCTGTTCTCTGGGAGGGAGGCAATGGCCTGCACCCCAGTGCACACCTTTGCTCAAAGGCCGTGTGTCCTGCCTAGCCTTCACTGGGACCGACTGGAAACCTGTATGAAGCTTCAACATTTAACACTCTGTCAGGCTCCATGGGTACCTGCGATCAGCCATGATGGATGGCCATTGCTTCCTCGTGGTTTAGTGTCAGCTGTCTTCCTCCTCCAGACAGTAGGGTCCAGGGAGCATGTGTGGCCACAGTGGCTTCCACCAAATCCTCCAGGGGTCAGGGGGCCCAGAGTGTGGGCTGGATGGGGCTCATTGGTGAACCTTTGTCCTGCGTGTGTGAGACCCTGGGTTCCAGCCCTAGCCTTGCACAAAATAGAAAACAGAAGCACTGTGCATGCCAAGGTGCTTGGTATCACCAGAGACACACAGTCAGGCTCACTCTGGCAAGGCTTGCTTCTGGGCACGCACCATGTCCCTGTGTAGGCTCAGCATCATTGGGGGAGGTGGCACGGAGGGCAGAGTCCTGTGGATGGCACACTAACAAGGAGCAGCACAGTCAGTGCCTCTCAGCGCAGGCAAGCACTGAGTGAGAACTGAGTTTCTAAGTTGTGATCACCTCCATTGCTTGCTGGTTGTAACGAGTACACGAAAGATACTTCACACAGACATTCTCTTGTCGAGGGTGTCAGGCATACATGCCATACACCCTCCTGGACACAGCAGAGTAGCAAAGATAGTGTCTAATGGATGTTGGCTATTATCAGGTAGAGGACACCATAAATGCTCACTAATGACACCCGTTCCTTGCCAGAAGGACGATAATGCAGAGTAATTGCCATCTGTCATTCAGCCCATTGCAGCCTCTGACTGTGTATAGTGCTGAGAGCCAGGGGACCTGGGCCATAGGCTTTCTTCTACCTGTAGTGGTCTCTGTGGCAGGTCCCACCTGCCAGGAAGTTAGACTCTAAACTTTCTCCTCTAAAACACTCTGGGTGGTTCCTGGCCAACAGCTCAGAGATTTTCCTGCTCTCATCTACCTAGATGCTACTTTTCTCTTAGAAATGGGCTTACATTTCTACACACAGCAAAGGAAGTTCTGCAGACTCTTCTCCTAAAGACAAAGAAAAAGCCATTCCCATGTCTGCCGACCAGGACTGTCTGATTTAGCATTCGGGGTCCGGTCCTGTGTGAACCAAGCAAGGAGTCTCACCGTGTCCTCACCAGCTCCTGCAAATAGCAATACAGACAGCCTCGCCACACATTTCTTGCGACTAGACGCTGTGGCCAGTCAGCATATGGGAACCAGGATGGTTCTGGAAAGATTCAGCCAGTCAGCTAAAGTCAGTGATGGGCTGAAACAGCTTTCTCTGCACCCAGAGACAAGACTTGCTAGCGCAGTCTTCCTTAAAAAATAATACTTTCCCTTTCAGTACATGTGGCCAGTTTACCAAAGTACAACTTTAACAACCACTTTTGACCCGCAGGAAGTGAGAGGGGCAAGAGTGGCTCCTCTGAGGGAGGCAAGCAGCATCCTGTTGCACATGGGCCACAGCTGCTCCAATGCTTGTGCAAACCTCGGGGTTGTGCCCTTGCTGTCGCAGGCTCCACCTCACATGGCTCGATGAACCCAAAAGGGGGTCTCCAAAATGATCAGTGAAAGTCACATCATTCCTTTCCCTACCTAGAAAAAGACGCCATTGTAACTGAGATGGGACTGGACCCTCTGAGGCTCACAGCTGGGCGGCCTGCACCTTGGGAAATGACTGTCCGTCTGGGTCCTCTTGTGTGTTTTGCACACACTGACACACATGCAAGCATTACAGGCTTGTCAAGGATGGGCCTCCCTGGGGGCTTGGGTGGCGTCTTTAAAAAGTAAAGCTGATGAAATGGGTGATATAGGAATTAGAATGTAGAATGCTGTGTTATGCCAGGACTTGAAATTGAGTTCTAATTGAGCTACACCCCCAGTCCTTTTTTATTGTGGGGCAGGATCTTACAGAGTAGCTATGTTGCCCAGTCTGGGCTTGAACCTGATATCCTCCTGCCTCAGGTTCTCAGAGTGCTTGGGACTTCAGGTGTGTACCACCACACCTCACTGAACTCAATTTAACTGTGAAAAAAAAATATACAGTTACTTAAAATGATCCTACAAGCCTGCATGTGAGCAGCTGTGTCTTACCCAGATCCCTCTTGTGATTACTCGGAGTCTGAGAGCAGGAGGGAATCTCAAGCAAAAGTGGTAACCTCCCCCCAGGTCAGAAACACATGCTCAGGCCCAAGATTCCTAGGATGCAAGCTGTTAGGAGTCTGCTCGCCAGGGCTCCACTCACCTCGTGTACAGATGAGGTTACACAGCAAGGTCTGACACCCTGCCCTGCCTCCCCAGTGGGCAGCCCATTGTGGCCCATGGCCAGGCGGAGAAGAGGGAATGTGGGTGTCCTGCACGGCTGGGCAGGCGCAACATCTTGTGCACACAGCAACTTCAGAGCATGATCAGGCGTCATACTGCCCCGCCCAGGAGGGGGCCTAGCTTTCTCGCCTACACTGCCCACCCTGGCTCTGCTGGAGCAGCTACAGGTGCACCAGGCCCCTTTACTCCAGCAGCACAGCAGGGACGGGGACCCGGCAGGGGAAGTTGGAGCCACGCCTTGCCTCTGTGTCACTGGAGAACCCAGCTGGGTGGCTGCTCTGCAGCTCCAGACCATGTGCTCCCTCTGCATCCCCACCCCCCAGGGTACATCACAGGGTGAGCAGCTGGCAGCACAGTCAGTCACAGGGTGGTGACTGACTCACAGCCAGAGCACCTGGAGCTCTGGTCGCAAAGCCTCTGTCACCCCTGGAGGAGTGTTGGATAGGACACAGCAGGTGCCTTGAGTGACCCCACCCGAGCCCCCAGGGAGGCCCGTCCTTGACAAGCCTGTAATGCTTGCATGTGTGTCAGTGTGTGCAAAATTCACAGAGGACCCAGAAGGATGGTCATTTCCCAAGGCGCAGGCCACCCAGCTGTGAGCTTCAGAGGGTCCAGTCCCATCTCAGCTAGTTATCCCCTTCCTATCCTCACACGTAGTTTAGTCCTGCCTTTGATTTGATTGGGTTTCCTTTATAAACTTCTAGCATTACCAAGGAAACCTAAGAGAAGCATGCCCTCCCGCTGGGCCCCAGAGCCAAGGCCACAGCTGAGGGTCCAGGCCATGAGCACCCAGACTGGGGTCCCCCTTCCAAGGCTAGCATGTCCTCAAGGGCCACTGAAAATCAGGTGCCTTGGTGGCCCACACTGAAAATTAAGTCAAAAGCTACAAAAGTATGGGTTTGCCTTGGCAACTATCAAAGGAAGTCTCAAGTTTGAAGAACAAAGCAGGGACTCAGCTGGCACCTCTGTCTCCGGCATCAGAGTCCCTGTGCAGCTGTGTCTCCTCGCTGATTCTGGACTCCTGCTGCTTGGACAGTGACAGGGGTACCAGTGCCTATGCCCAGTTGCATTTCCATGACAAGGCAGAACTAAAGCAGCTGTACCTTCGTCACGTGCTTCAGACACAGCCCTGCTAGTCACCTGAGCTGCAGGGAGCGAGAGGCACAGGAACGGAGGAGGGTGGCTGGAGATGCACCCTGGCTGGACCTCTGTCCAAGGTCTTCCTGTACCCCCAGCCATTGTGGGTCTGCAGATAGTCCCTGGCCTTGAGAACTGGCTGGTCACCATTGTGCTGGGGGTCTTTCCCAGGCGTGTCAGATCTTCAGTGCTGCAAAAGCCCATCAGTAGCCCCAGTTCTGAAGACGTGGCCGTGAACCTGCCAGGCCAGTGCTGATGTGCTGTTGTTGCTCGTTGCAGGTGAGTGAGGCTGAGATGAACGGGCAGTTCGAGTCAGTATGTGAGTCGGTCTTCGGCGAAGTGGAGTCTCAGGCCATGGATGCCTTGGACCTGCCGGGCTGCTTCCGCACAAGGAGTCACAGTTACCTTCGTGCCATCCAAGCAGGCTATTCCCAAGATGACGAATGCGTCCCCGTGATGACACCCTCCAACCTGACCTCCACTGTCAGGTCCACCACAGGTAAAGAATAGTCCTTTGAGCTCTCTGATGGGAAGCCTCCTGGTGTACCGTGCACCTTGCCACAGATGTCACTCATGCACCAGACATCCGGTCACCTGTCCAGAGCACATGCATCACAGTCACATTTGCAATAGTGACCAGGGAGCATTTCTCTCACTGATAACTTTTCTTCTCAAAATGAAAATCTGTACATTGTCAAGGTCCTTTAAAATAACCTGTATCACTTTGTAAAGTTTTATGCAGGAGAAGAAAATTCAAGCACAGGCATCTAGAAGGCAATGATGTTCTGAATGTCACGGTGCAGTGGGTTGCAGTGACATCCTCAGGGACACGCCGTGGCCCGGAGGCAACTGCAGAGCAGCATCTAGCCTTGATCTACGCTGCTCCATAAGCAAATCCGTAAACATGTCTCATGTCTGCAGAGCATCTACAGTTTGGGTAAATCCCCTTCCATCTGTGCACGCCAAGGATCCCTGTCACTGTCTCCTTTGGTTTGTACAGAGTACTATGTCCATGCTTGGAAAATTTACCACCTAACTAAACATCACAGCCCCGTATTGACTGCACTGTTACTATTTCTGTGACAGTGAATATAATGCCTCAGAGAAATCCACAAAACACAGCAGTAGAAGTTTGCTCAGTCCCCGGGAGGATAAAGGAGAGAGGCTGTGAAATGTCAGTGTGCAGGGAAGAGGCGCCCTGAATGTCATAAGATGATGGATGCTGCAGCTGTGTCATGGGACAATTCCAAGAAGAAATGGAACTGTCTTTGTTCAAGGGAAATAGTGCGGGGAGCCGGGAGCCGGCACAGGACACAGCGAGGAAGGGCGTCAGGACAGCAGCAGACGTGATGACCAGCAGAGCTCTGTGGGCAGTGCCGGAGTGCCCAGCAGCTGGAGGGTGTCACCACCACAGATCAGCTGCCAGCTCCCTCCTCAGGATGAGAACGGTTTTCCTGGTGAGGCCTGTGGGTGGGTGGCCAGGCCAAAGCCTGCTCCCCAGAGGCGCCTCTGCAAGACTTTGGGCTCCTGGCTTTTCCAGCTGGATTTGAAGCATTCCAGAATAACAGCTGTGACTCGTGGCCCGACTAAGGTCGGTGACTATTGTCCAAGCACAGCTGTACGTCCTTAGTGTACTTCCTCTGTGGCAGGTGGTCCCAGGGCAGAGATCTTCCTGACACTGGCCACTAAGCCTGCACCTCAGGAGCTGCAAGGAGGACCCTGGCACCATGTCCCTGATGACTAAGGACAAGAAAAGGCAGGCCCAGGGCACATCCCACACGAGACCCACAGGGCTGCACAAGGGCCAGAAGGTGTGGCGCAGGGTCCAGGGGTGGGTGCTCTGGTCTCCACACTCGGGCACTGTGGAGCCTGGGACCACTCTGGTGCTGCACCCAATGTGAAAAAGGGAATTACCTCCACTGAGAGTTCAGGAAGGGTGGACTCCCTAGAATTGCGTTAGAATAGCAGTGGGAAGCAGAGTCCCCGAGAGTCAAGTGTCTGCTGAATTTTCTACAGTCACGAGGACACGTGAGTGCATGTTGGTCTTCAGAAATATCCTGAACTGTAATTACCTCATAGGAATGACATCGTGGAGAATGTGGAAACAAAGCCAATTTCACAGGGATATTGTGGGAGCAGGGGCTGACCTCAGCTGAGCTTCCGACTGAGGTAACAGACAGTACGTTGTACATTCTAGGTAATGTGCAGGGGCTTCTACTCAGAGCCTCCCTGGCTTGTGGTCTCCAGACCTGACCATACTCCTCTGTCCTGGCAGAAGTGTTGTGGGAAAACTACCCCAAAATATGGCTGGTTTAAGCTGATCTAGGAGAAAGGACAGCAGGCCACAGATCTGCAGAGGCCAAGTAAACATAAACTTTTTATTCTTAACTCTCACACTGAGATGACTGATCCCTTTTCAATGTTAGATGGGGGTAGTTCCGCTTTTGAGGAAGGATGGAATTACAGAGTGAAGGTATTTGGCATTTTTCTATTGGTTACAAGTTTGAGTCTACGGGCTCAGCAAGCTCATTGCTAATTCAGTAATACAGTCAACATACTCATGCTTAGTTTTACAGTCAACTGAGAATTATTCAGTGGGATGGCAGAAATAACAAAACTACTTTGTAAACCAAGACATTCCTGAGCTTCCCTGGCTAGTCTAGGCGAGCCCTTGGTAAATGCCCTGCAGCATACCCCGCTGTAGCTGCGGGGAGATGATTTTTCTCTTTCAGAAGGTGTCAGCATCACAGAGCCCAGGTGGTCTGAGTCCAGTCACAGAGAGCTCTGGAGCGCCTGTCTGGAGCAGCACATAGAAGTCAGCACACTAACCCTGTCCCTCCGTGCCTCCTTCGTGCCAGTGCCTCCAATTATGTGTAACCTTTCTCTAGTAAATAGGATGTAAGTGATGTGCAAGACAGCCTACTCAATAAGATTATGAAAAATACTAAAGAGGTTAAAACCCCATTCAGGAAATTAGAAGTGGAGGAAACTACAAAAATGCCAGAGTCACCGTGATAGCAGCACCAGCCCACCAGCCCCGATCAGAGCAAATAGATTCCAGTGCTTTCGCCCTGAGTGTGTCTTATTCTATAAATTCCTACACCAATACTAGCAGTTTATAGCTCTTTTTATTGCTCTGTGTTTGTGTGTGTGCATGCTCAAGCATGTAGGAGGAGAAGGAAGTTATTTTGGCAAATCGACTTTCTTTCATGGTCCTAGGGAGGGTCTTGAAAATAAATAGAAAAGGTCATTTTCAAAAGCATCTTAAAGTATTGTAAAGACTAAGATTTGTTTAAACTCGTTTTTAATGCAGCCTTGGATAATAGAAGTTAGCACTATTAGATTATCTTGCCTTAGTGAGCATGTAAATATGTAACAGTAATGTCAGGAAAGACCTGCCAGGCAGCTCAAGTGTGCATTCATCTACGCTAAGCATCTTGGGCTGGTGCTGCAGCAAACAGACACCTACGGGGAGTGCGAGTCACTGCCTGGGGGTGGACTGGCCCTGCTCGTGCTCCCAGGAAAGACGTCCGGGTCGCTTGTCCTCGTCCCTGCTCCTGGCATTATGGAGAGCCATGCATATGGATTAAAGTGTCCTCTCCTTCAGTGAAGAGGCTTTAAAAACATCTAAGCTTCATTTCACACTTGGTTTCTTTCACATCTGTGAAAAGATTTATTGGGTAGATTTTCTTGTCTAAATATGCATTTCATACAATTTGTCTAAGAAAGGAATATTATTGAGACTGTGGAGGAAAATGGTATAAACTAGAGTAGAATGATGTTTCCTGGGTCAGAGATTGTCTCAGCGGGTGTCACAGCTGACTCCCAGAGCATCAGAACAGGGAGGGCCACTCCAGACAACAGACAGCTGCGCAGCTCCGGTTTCCTGTGTCTCCCTACGTCTGCAGTAATTTGGGGCTGTTTCCAGGGCGACTGTGCGTGAGCTCAGAGGTAAAGGGCCTCTGTGCGGGCACATCCTGCTCCCGAGGGGCCTTTGCCTGCTGGCTTCTACTCGAGGGCAAACATCTGTCCTGTGGTTCTAAGCAGGGGCCACCTCCCTGCCCTCCCTGTCAAGCAGTTTCAGGGTACAGTTTCAGGCCAGCCTCCTTCATGTGGCTAAAATAAGTCCATGCTGGGGAAATCCTGTGGGGGAAAATTAACTCTTTCCTAGAAAAGTGAACAGCTGGAGGTTTGAAGCCATAAAATCTAAAAATGAGACAGCACCTGACAGTTCTGTGTTCGGAACCTCAGGGCTTCGCAGATGCATAGGCTCTGACCAGCTAAGACTGGAGGGCAGCCCAGGGAGAGCTGGCAAAAAAGAAAGGTTCTGATGGCAGGTGCCTTCTGTTGGACCACAAAGGAAAGAGGTGCTGTGGGCTGAGTCGTTCCCAAAACTCCTGTACGGAAGCTCAGACCTCTAGCACCTGTCATGTGGCTGCATTTCAGGGAGGGGCCCTGAATCTCATGGAAAGAGGAGATGAGGACACAGCACACAGGGACACCTGCACTGACGTGTGCGGCCTGATTTGCTTTACAGCCGCTGTCGAAGAGCCAGAGGGCTACCGCTCCGTGTGGTGTAGGCCAGGGCAGGGACAGCTGGGGTGTCCACAGTGCTGGTTGCACAGGCCAGGCAGCCTCGGAGGATGCCCGTGTGGCTGGCTGCTCTCCTGAGAGCTGCAGAAGTGAGGGGATGCCAGGCAGCAGTGGTGTCATCAGGTCCCACACACAGACAGATGCACATGATAGTCTCACTTGGAAACAGAGGAGCAACAGAGGGTGCACCCCCATCCAAGGCCATGGTGCTGATCACCCCAGCCCCAGGCTGAAGGAGAGGGAGGGAAGGACACTGTCAAAGCCCAGCATGGTGGCCTGTGATGAAGTGGCTTCTTCCCAGAGAAAGGGCCACTAAAGGTGACGCCCAGCCCAGCAGCAGATGTGCACCCAGCTGGCTTCTGCGGAGTTGTTCCAGCAACCTCTCGGAGGGTCACAGACCCTGCACATAAGCAGTGGTGATGGCAGCGCCTCCTTCTCCCACACTGACCAGTGAGCACCACAGCATGCCATGGACTCCTGAGCCCAGGGCTGGTGACGGTAACTCTCACTTTCGGGTGTGTCCCATTGGGTTGCCGGCCGTGACTGCGTTAGTCCCTCCCCCTTCTTTGGCTCTTCCCCTGGCTCTGCTTCCGGACACAGATGGTATATCATCATCTTTACTAACCCGCCTGAGGACTGGGTTCTGTGATGCTCTGTGTGCCTGTGATCTAATCATCTACCTAAGATGTGCAGGATGAAACATGGGTTTATTGTCTCAGAGTCAACTTATTCGGATTCTGTGTCCCAACCTTTCCTGCCTGATGAAATAGGAGACTTCGCCTCCATCCTTTGGGTACACCCAAGCCAGCCCAACAGGACCTCAGGCCTTTGAGGCATGCTGGAACTTCCTGGTCACTGACTGCCGGTGCAGCCGTGAGGTCTCGATGTCCTTCCAAGCGGGCCCTTGAGTCCTCTGAGTCTGTGCAGCTGTCGTAGGATAGGCCAGTGCTATGCTCAGACACCCTCAACCCCTTTCACCCCCCACCTCTCCACATGCCAGCCCCAGCCACCACCCTACAGAGTTCAGGTTTTCAGAAAAGTCAAAGTAACCTTCACAGTGGAGAGGCGATCTGGGGTTGGCTTTCGCCAAAACCCAAAACTCTGAGGGATCCCTTCTCACTTGGCAGGGAGAAGGCTGTCGAGAAATACAAATAAACATGGCAGGACTTCCTGTAGCACAGTCAGGGTGAAAGCTATCCAGAACACAGGGGCCACGGAAGCCATCGGGGCTCAGAGACCCCTCCAACTTCATTCCTGAGGGGTTTCTAGGGGCAAAAATAGCTTTATCTTGACACTCTGAAAGGTGAGCATGGCTTAGGACTGTAACTGAATCTGAGTGGACTGCCTTTCTCTAACCTCAAGTGAGCCAGGTCTCCACATGGGGACGAACCCCGCACCCGCTTCTTGCTTTGCAAACCTGACACTTGGTGAGCGCTGGCTGTTTATAAGTGATTTCAGCACAGGCTCTCCTTCACCAGTTTACTGCTCCCCAGGCTGAAGTAAGAAACTGAATGCAACTGATTACTCTGAAATTAGTCTTTTAACCTCCATTCAAACGCCGAAACTGTGGGCTTCTGTGTGCACGTGTGGTGAGCGTGTTTCATGGTTAGGGTCGTGACATCAGCTTCATTGCTGATAATTTTCAAATATACAGAAGATCACAGAAACAAGCAGGAAGCAAACAGTTACATAGAAAGGAAACGTGTATGTGCTATGGGGCACTTGCCTTTACTTAACTACCTTGGATTTATTCCATCCCAATGAGGTCATTAAGGATAGGACCAGACTGCTGTGGTGCTTCGGAAATCCCTGTGGGATTGTCCTGGAGAATGTTTATACCTCTGCTTATTCTTTTTCAAAAAGATATATGAGGGAATAAAATGATCAATCATATCAAATGTGACCATGAGCAGAAGATAAAGATTCATCGGCGAAGGCACTGGAAGGACTCTATTGAACTAGACAGCGGAGACCCACTGAATTCCCAGAGAAAAGCCCCTACTGTGTATACGGGGCGAATTTCCTCCACCAGGACTTCAGACTGTCAATATGCACTTCTGTTATTTTCTTTTTTTTTTTTTGAGACAGGGTCTCTCTTGTAATTCAGGCTGGCCCTGAGCTCAGCCTCCAATTCACATCACAGCAATCCTCCTGCCTCTGCCTCCCGAGTGCTGGGATTACAGGTGTAAGCCACCACGCCCGGCACTGTGGTATGTGGTACTGATTGCTGCTGGGCATGAGTCTCCATGCCCAGTATTGTATGTGGCTACTGGCGAATCAAACCTGGGCCCTTGCGCTTGTAAGACAGGTGCAGGAACCACTGAGCTAAACCCCTGGCCCTGTCATTTTCGCTAATGGAAACCAACATTGTTTCATTTTCAGTTCATTGATTTATAGTAGGTCATTACTTCATTATCATTTTGATCAATAATTTGAACAGTCAATCAAATCAGATCCACAAATGTTTATTTCCTGCCTGAGGTCTATACTGTGGAGATGCTTCATAACATAAAGGGGAACAGAATCTGAATGAGGTTTGGACACTCAGACTAACACACGGCCAGATGAGTAATTATCACATGCAAAACTTCTTTGCTGAAGCTTGCTCCTTGATATCTAATCCTTTCTCTGGATGAAGGCTGAATTGTTGCACACAGTTCCCTGAGTCATGAAAGGGTCAGAGAGCCTTTCTCTCCTAGGAATGGCAGGGTTGGTTGGTGCCAACAAACCCCTAAGTTTCTTAGCAGACAGCACCCAGCAGGCCCGTGCCACGTAGCCCCTTCGGTGGAGCCTGGTCTCCCTAATAACTCTTTCCTCTGGAGAGTGAAGCTGTACCCTTGTGGAGTGGCGTGAAATGGAAAGAATCGTGTTTCCTTCTTGTCTGGATGATTCCGTTCTGGTGGTCACTGTGAAGCCCATCCCTCGGCACAGAGCAGTCACCAGGCTGTGCCTGTTGTATTGCATCAGAGCAGCACAGGGACCTGACCCACGCCAGCCTCCCTCTTCCTGTGATGGACAGGTCAGGCATATGTTATTGTTGTTGTTGTTGTTGTTGATCATTCTTCCTCCACTAGAATATGAGTTCTAGGGGACAGGGATTTTTCTCATTCCTGATTTTATGGTGCTGAAATAGTGTGTGGAGTATAATGGGCCTTTGTGATGTTTTTGTTGAATTCTTTAATGAAAACAGTGAGCATGTGTATAATGAAAAGACTGGGGTGATGCCCATGGGCTCATGAACCTGAAGGTGCCACGGCTTTGGGGTGGCTTCTCTGAGGTGGGGAGAGGGCCCAGAATACAGCTCCACCAGATGTGCAGTGCACATGCATTGGCTGACAAGTGGGAGAGCCACTCCTTTTGTGAACTTACGTCGCACTTCTTTGTGGTTCGTTACAGAACTTGCATCTTTCATCTCCATGGCTTCTGCAGTTAGGAACACACTGTTTTGAGCTGCAAGGCAGCACCAGGAGCCAGCTGGCAGACCAGAGCACCATGAGCTGCTTCTAAACAGTGCACAGATTACTGCTCTGCTCTGCACACTGCATTCAGCGCCCATCTCCTGGCTGGGCCACAGATGAATCATCTTGCAATTTCCATGCCACCCTTTCTGCCTCTGTGCCCTTTGCCCTAGCCAGGGAGGGACCAGGCTTTCCACAGAGCTTTGAAGTGAGCCTCTTCCTTGCTGACAGGAGCTGGCAGGTCCTGAGATGTCTAAGCATTCAGATGGCAGCTCCAGGAAGCAGGCACAGTGGAGTATTACCTCTGCCAGACAGTGTTTGCACTTGGCATAGCCCCAAGCTCTTGGGCAGCCACAACTGCTCCCCTAAGGAAGGGGGGCTTGGCACTGAGGTCACAGGGCTCCTCCTTCTTGCTGGAGCAGAACCACACTGTACCTCCTCTCTCTGCTCCCCAGAGCCCAGGCTGCTGGCACCTCCTGGCTCCAGGTGCTCCACACACTGAGAAACCGGACTCTGCTCCATAGCTCCAGACAGGCCAGGCCAGGCAGGACAGAATGCCTGTGCTTGAGGGACACACCTATCTCTCCCATCCCATCTAGTCACCTTGAAATTTTGAGTACGCATTGTGTGGGCCAGGGCCTTGACCTCCTCCAGCTTCACAGGACTAGAGGTGTATTAATAAGCATAGTTAAGAAGAATTATGTACATTTTTGCTTTGCAGAAAGCATCTGCTTTGTTCTATTAATTTGTATCTAAGGTAATTTTCTTATCTTTAAATAAAGTGACAGCAGGAACTGTAGATGTATTAACCTACCTTGGTCAATAACTGTGAAATCAAGTTCACCCAAAAGCAAAACCCAGGTGTAGCATTAGCACTTCCTCGAAACTGTGGTGGCAAAGCAGCATTGCAGCCAAATGAAGCAGGCTTCACTCAGTCAGACAACCTGAGCAGGGCTCTGCATGTCACTCACACTCACGTGTGAAGCCTGCAGCAGGTGCTGTCATGTGCTGAGTGCCCTCCACACAGGCACGTCAATCAGCTCAGCCCGTCCTGTCACAGGCACTGATCTGTTATTTCCCCTGGGGAAAAATCATTCTTCTCAAAACTGTTTTCATCTAAGTTTAGCCTCACGTTTTTGGGGAATCAGACAGTCACTGTAGGAGAGAAGCCTGCCGCCTCTGCTGGGCCACCTCAAGTCTGCTGCACGCTCTAGCTCGTGAACCTCCTTCTTAGGCTCCCTGGCTCTTCACCTGTTCAGAATTTTGTACCTAGAAATGCCTTCCTTGTGTACAAAGTTTGTTCCTTTCATGTTTCATTCAGAAAACATCCGTCCTACTATGTAATATGATTTTCTAGCATTTAAAATGAAAGCAGGAGTGACCCTGAGGCAGGCAGTGGCCACGCCCTTGTCTCACTGTGCGGAACGCTCGGCATTTGCAGACACTGGGTTCTTGAGACATTTTCCAGGAAGACAGCTCTGCTCACCTCAGGAGGCCCCAGAAGTCCTGGTCATGTGATTTCTGTGACTTCGGTGAGGCCAGGTGTGTGCCCATGGGGGCAGTTTCTGTGTCCACTCCGGTATATGCTTATGTTTCAAGATTAACATTAACTAACATGTCAAAATACCTTTAATCTTTTGTGTTGCATCAAAGTTTGGCTTCTCCGGGGCTGGTCCTGCCATTCAGACGGTCAGTCCCTGTAGCTCCTTTTATGCTGCTGCCCTTGAAGTCCTAATTATCAAAGTGCGGTATAGTTAAGTGCAGCTCTCACACTCACTCCAGTGGCGCTGCTCCCACTCAAGCCCATTCTGTCTTGATTATATATTTGTGCTTCACACCATAGAATGCTAATTTCTAAATTTCCTTGTTGGCTTGAAAATGACTTTCAAGGGCTGAATTCAGACACGGTGCCCAGGTGCCAGGTGTCGATG
>PVIR01013012.1:0-43223 GCA_004026965.1 Petromus typicus | reverse complement strand
GCTAATATTTCCAGAACTATACTGAACAGAAGTGATGAGAGAGAGCATCCTTGTCTTGTTCCTGATCTTAGTGTGAAAGGTTTCAATTTTTGACCATTTAGTATGATGCTGGCTGATGGTTTCTCATAGATAGCTTTTATTAGTCTGAGATACAGACCACCTATTCCAATCTTCTGTAGGGTTTTGAACATAAATGGATGTTTTATTTTGTTAAACACTTTTCTGCATCAGTTGAGATGACCATATGATTTTTGTGCTTGAGCCTGTTAATGTAGTGTACAACATTTATTGGTTTACATATGTTGAACCATCCTCGCATACTTGGGATGAATCCAACTTGGTCAGGGTATATAATATTTTTTATAATTCTCTGCATTCTGTTTACCAGTATCTTATTGAGGATTTTTACATCAAGGTTCATTAGGGACATTGGCCTGTTGTTCTCCTTTTTGGTTCAGTATTTCTTTGCTTTTGGAATCAGGGTAATGGTTGCTTCCAGGAATGAGTTTGGAAATATTGCTTCCCTTTCAATTTCATTAAAGAGTTTAAGAAGTAGAGGCACTAACTCTTCTTTAAAAGTTTTATAGAATTCAGCAGTAAAACCGTCAGGTCCAGGGCTTTTCTTTGTTGGCAAGTTTTTAATTACATTTTCAATTTCCCAGATTGATATTAGGGTATATAACATTTCTATATCTTCTTTATTCAGCTTTTGGAGTTCATATGTGTCTAGAAATCTATCCATTTCTTCTACATTTTCCATTTTATTAAAGTATAAATTTTCAAAGTAGGTGTTTATTATCCTCTGGACTTCCTCTGGATCAGTAGTAATTTCTCTGTTCTCATTCCTAATAGTACAGATATGAGCCTTTTCCTTCCTTTGTTTAATGAGTTTGACTAAGGGTCTATCAATTTTGTTTATCCTCTGAAAGAACCATCTTTTCAACTCATTGATTGTTTTGAACCGTTCTCTTGGTTTCTATTGCATTAATTTCTGCCCTGATCCTTAAAATTTCTTGCCTATTGAGAGCTTTGGGTTTGTTTTGCTCCTCTCTTTCTATTCACTTGAGGTTTAACATTAAATTGTTTATTTGAGCTTGCTCCATTTTCTGGATGTAGGCCTTCGGTGCTATGAATTTTCCTCGTAGAATTGCTTTCATTGTGTCCCATAAATTTCTATATGTTGTATTGGAGTTATCGTTTAGTTGTAAGAACTGTTCAATTTCTCCTCTAATTTCTTCTGTGACCCATTGGTTGGACAGCAGAGTGTTGTTCAGTTTTCATGTGTTTGTGAAGATCCTGGGCTTTCCTTTGATATTCAGCTCCAATTTCAGTGCACTATGATCCAACCGTATACAAGGGATAACTTCAGTCCCTTTATATTTGCTTAAACCTGTTCTATGAATGAGCACATGGTCTGTTTTGGAGAATGATCCATGAGCAGCTGAGAAGAATGTAAATTCTGACTATGTGGGGTGAAATCCTTTGTAGGCATCTATTAAGTCCATTTGCTGAAGAGTGTGGTTGAGCTCAAGGATTTCCTTATTGACTTTTTGTCCAATCAATCTGTCTCTTTTTGACAGTGAGGTATTGAGGTCCCCTATTATTATTGTATTGTAGTTTTTCATGTCTGGTAATGTTTTTTTTATATAGTTGGGTGCATTAGAATTTGGAGCGTAGATATTTAAAATTGTGATTTCTGTCTCTTGGATTTTTCCCTGAACTAAAAGATAGTGTCCATCTTTATCTCTCTCTATCAGTTTTGACTTGAAGTCTATTCTGTACACAAATAAGATCGCCACCCCTGCTTTCTTGCATTTCCAGTCTCATGGAGTATTGTTTTACATCCTTTTACTTTCAGTCCATGGGTTTCTTTCTGAATTAGGTGTGTGTCTTGTATGCAGCAGATTGCAGGATCTTTCCTCTTGATTCACTCTGCCAGTCTGCATCTCCTAAGTGGCGCATTGAGTCCATTGACATTAATCATTATGACTGATATAGGCAAATTTAGTGCTGCCATGTTTTCCTGTTCTTAGCTGTGTTATTGTACTTTTGCCCTTTTCCTATCAGTTTCTTATTTGGTCCCATGGGTTGTCTCGGTTAGGTCTCATGGATTTGTAACTTTGCTTATTTTTCTCCAAGATATTCTTTAAAATGTTTTGGAGCACAGGTTTCATATTTGTGAAGTTTTTCAAGTGTTCTTTGTCATGGAAGTATCTTATTTCCCCATCAATTTTGAAGGATAGTTTTGCAGGATACATCAGTCTGGGTCAGAAGTTGTTTTCCTTTAGGGCTTGGAAGACTTCACTCCAGGCTCTTCTTGCATTGAGTGTTTAAGTTGAGAAATCTGCTGTGATCTTGACAGGCTTCCCTTGGACTGTAATTATTCTCTTTTCTCTGGCTTCTTCCAGTAGTTCATTCTTTTTTTGAATATCTGGGAATTTTATAATTATATGCCTAGGTGTAGATTTTTTCATGTCACAGGTGTGTGGAGTTCTGTATGTTTCATATATTTGTATGTCCAGTTCTTTTCCTTTTCCTGTGAAGTTTTCTGCCATTATCTCTGTGAATAGTTTTTAATGTCTTTATCATTGTCTCCTGCTTCCTCAGTGACTCTAATCAATCTTATGTCATTCTTCTTTGAATCATCTAGGAAACGTTGGATTGATTTTTCATTATCCCTTGCTTTTTTTATACATTATGCCTTTCCTGTTCATTGGCTGAGATCCTGTCTTCTAGATCTGAAATTTGATCTTTTGCCACATTCATTCTATTGTATAAACTTTCACTTTCTTTCTTAATTTCCTGGAGTTCTGCTTGCAGGTGTTTAAAAGGTTCCATTGCTTTTGCTATCTTGGATTCTATCAACTCCATGACTTCCTCTTATCCTTATTAATCATTGTGTTGACAGTGTCCAATATCTCTGCTTTCATCTCAGAGATCAGTTCTGATTTCCATTTTACTAGATCTGATTTGGTTACCATTTCTGATGACCCTGGAGACTGGGATTCAAACTTCTCTATTTCCCTTCCCCCCTGTGTTACCTTGAGGTGAGGATCTTTGTATCTGACACTTTGAGTGTTTCCTCATCTCTGAGTTTTTGTCCTTGTTGTTGTTTTTGGCTTTATACCTGCCTTGTTTTCTGGTGATGTTTGTGGCAAATCTGTTTCCTCCTAATAGTCAGGAACCTTAAAATATCTGTGTTTCCTGGGTTTTTCTTTGCAGTCTGTATTGGGACCTAAAGAAAAACCCCTAGTTCTGGCATATCATCTGAGCCACTCAAACAATATGGTCAGAACACCTTCTCCTGTCTGCTTTAAAAGCAGGACGGTTCTGCTTCCTGCACTACTACAGTGATGTTGCCTGAGGTTCCAATGGGCCTGCCTGCTCACCAATACAATATCTCTGGGCTCACTTGTGTAGTCATCCAGGAGACCAGTAGGCTGCAGACCCTGTGCAGCTACAATGGTACTGGCTGACGTTCCAACAGGCCCACCTACTTACCAATACAGAGTCCCTGGATGTGCTTCTGCAGGTGATGTGGAGAAAGACTCTGGCCTTCCTTGGCTGTGATGGCATGGGTTGCCACTTCCCTGGCTCTGCCTGCTGTTATACTGAGTCCCTGGGTGCATTCTCGGGTGGGTCCGGAGGCCAGCAAGCTCCAACCCCGGTGCCTACAATTTCTAAGATTTACAAAAGTTTACCATGCCTACTGCACTGTCATACATCACTGTTCACTGTGTTAAAGGTTATAATCACTCTGGGAAACAATATAACAATTTCTTGAAATGTGAAATATAATTGTCATACAACCCTTCTCCTGTGTTTTTAACAGAGAGAAAAATAACAAACAAAAATTGAGGATAACTCAAGTGTCCATTGACAAATGGATGGGCAAGCAAAAGGAAAGTGTTTTCCATGTCATAGAATACAGTTTAAAAAGAAAGAATAATAATACATATTCACGAACATGAACAAATCCCCAATCCATGGCCCTCAGTGAAAGAAAAGACCAAAACCGTATATACTGTCTGCATTTATTTACAATAAAGTCTAGAAAGTGTGAACTAGTACAGGTAAATGAAGAAGAGAAATGGGAATAGTATAAACTAAGAGATAAAATCATAAATAAGTTTGATTCAGTAAAAGTGATCATGAGAGGAGATAAAGTTGACACCTTAAAAGCAGTCCACATCTGAAAAGCTCTTACATGCTGGCCTGTGAAGCCCAAAGTTTATTTATAGGTTTATGGAAAACAGTTTAAGAGGAAGAGAATGATATTATCCAATTGTATATTGAGATGTCACTGAGAAAGTAACATAGAGAACTAAATAAAACTTGAAGTAATGCAGTCAGGTGGGAAACTGTAGTTTGGTAAGAAATGATTGAGTGCTTCAGCCGACGTGAGAAAGAGGATGAGGACCAAGGATTTGATTCCATCAGCATTTGGAAAGAGAGCTGTAGATAGTCAGACACGGTGAAGGAAGGAAATAAAAAATGCTTTGCTACTACCAGGGTTTTAAATAGAACAATAAGGAGAACTGGAGTGGTATTCATTTAATTGGGAAAGACAGGATAAGTACTCTGTTCAAAAGGAAAAAATCAATTTGGAAAATACTGAATTTGATGTACCTTTGAGATAACTCTGTGGTCAGGAGACAAGCTTCCAGATATATCTGAGAGCCATAGAACTAAGTGCAGTTCTGTTATCCCTTATTAGAAACTCCAACGATTTCTATAGACTACACAGTATTTGTATTCTGGATTTAAAAAAAAAATAGTTCAGTAGGCTCTTTAAAAAATACCACTTCCTAAGCAAAGGATTTCACACGAATACTATACAAAGTTTAAATATAAGTATGGTGGCCCTGTGTTAGTATTTTGACCTTGTGCTACTTAATAAGGGAAATGAAGTTTAAGAGAATTATCTAACTTGTCTGACAACGCTTTGCAGTAGGATTGGAGTTCAATAGCCAGTGCTTTCACTGTGCAATAATAGAATATTATATTTTGATAATGTTCCTAGAAAAGCAGAGTTATTTTGCTCCATCTTATCCCATAGCTAGTTCTCATAGGCCTAGGCATAAAAATAGCTTTTGGACAAAAAGGAAAGGAAACAAACTTTATGTATATAGGGGGATGGTAGGGTGGGTAGAGCTATGGGAAAAAATGAGAATTAAGTTGTGTCTTATATAGGTACAAATCCCCATTATGGAGTGCAATCATGATGAGTATGTGTAATGTACCAATAAAGATTTCAATAAATATTTTTTAAAAATAGCTTTTGGAAAAAACTTTGTCTTCAGAAAATAATAGGGAAATACAGTAATAACCAGGAAATAAACCCAATAGCTCAGTTTAGATCACAAAGGATATCTCTAGTCATCTCAATTGTTTAAGATTTCTACTTAAAATTCTCATATGTGATTATTTTGCTTGATTTCATGCCTGATTTTAACCTTTCTTTGCACTGCATGCAAACTCATGGAAAGTTACAACTCAGTAAATCAGCAATTTTAAATGAGAATTGATCCTTTAAAAACTGAGTGATGTAGCACAAGTCATTTATTCTCCAAACATCAGTGTTCTCATTGTATAATGAGAATGATACATCCAAACTACTTAACTCACCAGGATCTACTTAGCATACGCACATTATACTGCATTCAAAAGTAAGAAGCTGTAAAGAATCAAGAAAGCACCACAAAGTTTTTGCTATCTCTTCTACATGGTCCTGACCTTCTATGTGTAGCAGCCAAGAACAGATATTAGACTCAGAATTATCATTGAAATTTATTCTCTCACATTTTCTTTTCTTTGAAAAAGTTCTGATAAATTGCCAAGACTTTCCAAAACAAAGAAAATACTACTTTCTTTTATCTACTAAATTGCATAGTTTTCATCAAGGTATTATTTAAAATTCAGTTATTAGTCTGTCTTTTACATTATATTCTTACATAAAAATGAACTTGATATAGAGTGTATAAAACATAAACACTGGAAAATTTCTATGTATATTGTATTACTGTATTTCAAAATGAAATGTAATGCTTTTCTTTTGAGTTCTTGAGACAAACTTTAATCAAGTAATAGCTCAATTTATTACTGATATGACAGGTCAAATGATGTCACTTCTAAGCCTTCACTCTTGTATTTAAGTGGAACAGATAATATTTAACTTTTAAGAGTCTGAAAATTAAAGGAGATCTACTACAATAAATAATTAGTATGATACTTATCACAAATATTAAATAAATATGACAGTATTTTTCATTTATATCATTGGGTCATCAATATGCATTTCACATGTATTTACTAAGTTACTGTGATAATTCCATGGCTATATTTGTTTGTACATCTCCTTTTGGTTCTCTGTTCCTCATATTCTTCAACTCTGTGTCATTTCTCAATAATGATACTTTACTATTGCTATGATGATTTTTCTTTTGATGAATGAGCTTTCTAACAAAAAAAAACAAAAAAAAAGAAATTCTGTAATTAATTCAGGCTGTAATTTTTTTAAATGGAACTAAGTAGATAATGCTAGTGTCCGTTACACTTCTATTAATGATGATGGATCATGTCTAAGAAGTCCTCTCAGTAATTCTGAGAAACCTGGGAATAATCTCCAGGTCTTTGAATTTCTAACTGATGTCTTTATGTTGCACTAATTTATAGGACCAGTTTATGCTTTCTTATGTTCCTCTAATTTGTTGTAGCAACAATATTGGTGAATGTTTTAAAAGATCTATTGAATTTTAAAAAACTGTATCCATGTAGTTTATGAAACTATATTCCTGAAATCACTATATACCATATGATCTTTTACACCTAATTTTTCCAGTCTAATCTTTGTTCCAATCACACCACCTATTTTACAACCACTTCTCTCAGCTTACCGCACATAGAAATTTTACTTTGGCAGCATAATAATAGTGGTCCTGTCTCTCAGAGTTAGATTCACTTCCACCAGGCTCGCAAGAACTGATCTGTACAAGTAGAATGGCAATGTACTAATTTCCAAGGAAAATATAGCTATTTCCTAGGTTACTCCCATTAATGTAATCATTAATTCTCTAATGAAAGCTGTGGATAAGAAAGAGAAGATCAGGTGCTATAGAAATGGGAAATTTAAAGCATCATGATGCAATATGTATTTCTTATGTATTACATGCCTATGCTAATAAAAAAGGGAAGAGAAAACTTCTCCTAAGAAAGAGAACAATTATGTAGATGTGACTCAGTTCAACACCACCTTTTAGCCTTTGGCTCCCTGCTCAAGCTTGTATTCCAACTATCTTGCAGCAGAGCTGGGATATGCCTTGTTCTTGGGGTTGGTGTGAGCAAACCCACTTTGCCTGCAAACTCAAGATTCAGTTCTCAAAGCTGGCCTTTGTAGATATGTGTTTTACCTATTTGCTTCTCATTTCTTAAGTTGCTTATAACATTTATGATGTTTAATATGTGAGCATGATAAAAAATTATTCCAATATCCAATTTAAACTATACTTTTCAGTTTAAACTCTCTGTACTTATTAATTTAAAAATTTCACTCATTTCTCTTATATTCCTAGAACAAAGGGATTGATATTTATAAAGCAGAGCAGTCACTTTCATGACCTTCTGGGTCTTAGAGTATACCTAAGACCAGCCTCTGTTGACTTAATATCAACTTTTGAATTGACAGTTTATGCTTTAGCTTAGAGAAGATGCTAAATTATTTGTTTAAAAATATTTTGCAGGCCAGTACACACATTTTTTTCTGAAATTGAGCACTGCAAAGCTCTCTACGCACAATTTTAAACACAAATACACTTCTAAGACCACACAGGCCTGAAACGATGCACTCTCCCTTTCTGAAGACCTCCTTAAACCAGACACTATAATTAATTCTCTGGGGGCAATGTAGTAAGGGAAGACTCCTGTGGCCATTTTCACTCAAACCGCCAGCTTTTGTATAGAAGGTGAGATGCGTTTAGCTCTGAGTTTCAATTATTCCTGTCTTTTCTCTTCATGCTCACACTGGGTCACAAGGCCTGTAACAAAATCTCCTTGGAACCCTCACCCAACAGTCAAGATAAAGTACAACAACTTCTCTTCTCTTTAATGAGAAACCTTTTCCAGACTTGACAAAACAGTACCATATGACCACTTCATTTGATTCTTTATGAAGTAAATTTATTCCCAATCAATTTTCTCTGTGCACAGGTAGATTTAGCTTTTCATTAAGATTTGTTAGGATAGTGATATTCAGTATTTGCTGAGTCTCTCAGTAAGACGTTGAATTTATTGGCTACCTTTTCATCTTCTCTCAAGGCTGTTCAGCTTCGGCAAACAAATCTTAAAAAGTCATTTTTTTTGCTATGAGAATGATGTTGACTCCTTGTTAAAATTCCTATTACACAGTACCCTTTTCGATGTAAATTTCAGAAGTAGATACAGTTGCAAAATGGATCTTTCTCACTTAATCTGATTACAGTATTCTTTTAAAGAAAGATCTTTGACATTCAGAGGACTACCTACAGCGGGTCAAGTGGATTCAGGAAAGTCTTGAGTGGCAGCCTCATCAAAAGCAGATAGTCAGTAAAATCATCACTGACTGTTCCCCTTTCAGGGCTCTGTAGCATATAATAAATTTGGAAAATGAGTCACACACACTGACTTTCTATGTAACAGTGAAGTCCTTCCACATTGTTTCTCTTGACTAGGTATGCAGGCACCCATTTAACTTCCTAAAACTAGATCATTTGCCCCACAGTATTCAAGAATTTTTAACAAGACAAGGTTTTCTGCCTTGATATCAAACTGTAGAGGATACGATTAAGATGATTCTCTGTATTTCTGTGCAGCCATGAACCTGGCTTGCATGGCAAAAACAGTTGGAATTTGGTTCAAGTTTATCCATTGCCTCCTCTGTAGCTCAGTGCTGAGCTATAATATTCTTGGAGTCAGGTTCATTAAGAGTTTATGGATTAAAAGAGTGACAGATCACTGGTTTTTCTATTTCAAGTTTGCAGACACATCCTAAGTGTCATCAGTTAAAACTCTCTTCATAACTCTGGAAAATGTAACTATGAGAAATAACTGATCTAAAAACCATCAACAAAGAGCTTAGCATTGGAACTGTGTACTGACCTTTTGCAGTACAACAAGTAGATCATGTGTGGTGATCAGTCTGGAGAGCAAAATAAGAGCAGGAAGTCTGGGAGAAAGGAACACAATAAACCTCAAGTGGGGGTGAAGTCCTAAATAGATAAGCCCCCTGCAGTCTTCCCTGCAGGCCAGTCCAACCTCTGCATCACCTGAGTTGGTGCTAAGGCAGCTGTTTTTTACCCAGGAGTCTACTTATTCCAGCTTTGGAAATCTCTGACATAGTGTTGTCAGCAGAAGATGAGATGAAGATTTACAGCTGGTGTCAGTGGCATATTAATGTCTTTGCAGTCTACAGCATCTTATGAGTTTCTGTAGTGGTTCCACATAAATTCTGACTTGTGCTATATGGGGTAGAAGTAGTCTCTGGAGATGGTAGAGATAAGATCCTTAAGTTAGACGGAAGGGGGAGGAAAGGATCAGAGCGTTGGTACCTGAGTAGTCAGCAGTTAGGAGCTCATAGTCGCTGGATCTGAAAGTGCACACTACCAGTGTTACCATCCAAAACAAGATTTCTCAAAGCAGCATGTTGATATCTTGAAATAATCTTTTTTGTATGAGTCTCCTGTATTAAGCATTATTTCTGATCTCAACATAGATGCCATATACCTCTCTAGTTATGACATTCAAAAGTCACCAGATATTGCCAAAAGTCTGGGGGATAAAATCAATGAAGAACCACTAAAGCACCAACGTATCATTCTCTCTCAATTACAAAATTGATATAGTTTTATCTCAAAGTGTTGCACTCTGCACATAAAAACCATTTTTAAGCATTTTTCTATTAATGCTTTTAAAATAATATGTTTTATAAGGTTAAAAATTCTTTAAGGTATAAAGAAATGTTTTATTTAGATTCAAGTAGTTGAATTATCCAGAGAAACAAAATTTCTGTTTAAATGTTTTGATTCCAGAAATATCAAGTAAAAAACAAAACATTGTAAAGTATTCCCATAACACAGGATAGTTTATAAATGATATCTAATTTTCTTATTTTATTTTTAAACCTGCCCTAAGCATAATCTACAGATTACACAAGAATCCAGAGGACTTGCTTAAGAACACACACCAGCATTCTGAAGAAGCAAAAATGAAACTTATCTACTTGGCTTCTAGTTAAGGTACTTTACAACATAATGCTTGATGCCTCTGCTAATGAAGTGTTCGGTATTGAGCAAATATTCTCATTTACAGTGTGAGAAAACACAGAAAGAGGAGGTTCATATGTTCTGACAGCATATGTAGTCAACTGAATTTGGTGCTTTCTTTTTTTAAGAAAAAGCCATATGTACTTATTTAAAACAATAATTCTTTTTAAAAGTTTTATCATGAAAGATATAAGCAATTTTACCCACCATATCCTCTGTGGTCTCAAAACACATAGTTAACCTTTTCTTTTGACTTCTACATGAAAAGAAATTAGATCATCCTTTCTTGGACGTAACATTATCACTCAACAAAAATCTCACCTCACTTGGAATAAGTTAGGCTAAGGATGGACAAATATGGAAATAAAGACTATAGAACTATTTTTAAACAATTCAATAAAAGTCTAAAAATTATGTCCCAACTTGGTAGCTTCAAAACCAGATACTTACTAACCCAGCATTTCTGTTGTTTAGAAGCCCATAGATTGTATAGCTGGGTACTCTGATGGGGATATCTCACAAGCACATTTCAGAAAGATATCTCCTATAGTCCTCTGGTGAAGATATGAATTGTTTGGCTGGGCTGTTACCATCTCAAGATGAATTTAGACCTCACTCATGAAGCTCTTCATGAGCTTTGAATCTCTGCCGGCTATTGACTAGAAATATGGTCTTTGTTACATAGATCTATCCCCAGGACAGCTTAGAACATTGGCTTCTCCCCAGGACAATTCAGAACATCAACTTCTCTCCAGGACAGCTCAGAACATCAACTTTTCCCCAGGACAATTCAGAACATTTACTTCCCTCAAAGTGAACCAGGAAAAAAGGGAGAAAGATTCTCAAGATGGAAACTGCTACCTTTTGTAATCCAATCTTGGAAGTGACATCCCATCACTTTTGCCATGTTATTTTCACTAGCAAAAAAAGACACACAGTATTACCCAGCAGTCTTTGTACCAGAAGACAGGATTCCTGAGGACTATCTAAGAGATCCTACCATACAGATCAATGGAAAATGAGCAGGAAAGAAAAGTTGAAAATACCAAGTGAAGTAAATTAGCTTCTATCCTTTCTGGATCTTTTATTCTTACATAATGCAGGTCATAGAGCAAGAAAAATAAATTGCTTTGAGTGAAGCATTTGCACTTCTTTTTATGATGTCTACTTTACTAGTTCAACATTTTAAGAGGGTCTCTTCATGAGGAATTGCTCTGCAACCAGCCACAGCTAATGAGTGAACACTATGGTACTATTTCTAGAAGTGTCACCTTTCTGGTACTCTTTTTCTTTAAAATTCCCCTGGAGGTCTGCATTTATGTCCTCTGAGTGAAGAATATGCAGGAGCTCACTACAGAAAGATGGAGTCCCGCAGGAAGCAAACTTCTACAGATATTATTTATGCTGTTCCTCCTTACTTATTCTAAAAGGAAGGGAAATTGAAATAGAAGAAGCTTTTGAACACAGCATGAATATAGGGTTCATATCTGTCATGTTACTTTTAGTTTAAAGTTAAACCTCTGCATTCTTCCTGAAGACTCTTTGAAATTGCTGCTGCCAATACAGAAGTGACATTATTTCAGAGTGACTACTTTTCAACCAAATACTGTATCTAAGTTAATTAAAATGCCTACGTTGTTTTCTCTCTCAAGCCTTAACAGCTTCAAGGAAAAAAAAAAGCAGACAATTCAACTGCCAAAAGGACAAAAGGAAAGTCAAACAAATTGACAAAAAAATCATGGGCTGAATGTAATCATCACTATATTCTCCAAGCTGCACATTGCTCTCACTGGACCTTTGTTTTCAACTTGTTCATTTTTTTCTTGTAGCATGTTGATGACCTATTCTCTATCTACCTCTAAGTCTTAATAACTATGTAGTTATCAATTACACTGTTTTTAGCTTCCTGACCTCCTCCAAGGCTGCTGGATTGCTGCTGTGAGATTTTCCAGGTCTGGAAGAGAGATGAATTTGCCTGCTGTCTCCACTACACATGCAGACCAAGTAGATGGCATCATGTTGTAATATATACAAAAGAGCCTATTTCTAAAATGTTTAGCTCTTTTGTTCCAGATTCCTCCTCAATTTCTGCTACCCAACCACTTTTTAAACATTCTTTGAAGGGAGAGTAATGCATACAGACACAAATAATTTCACATGAATCTATTAATCAGTCAGGTTGCTTTTCTTTGGGATTGTAATGAGAAATAAGCCAAAGATCATGAACCACTTATAGGAATTTTTACCTTCAAACTCAATCCTCTCTCTTCTTTTTTCATCTCTCAGGATAACCAGTAGGAATTCACTAGAAATAATGGTGTAAGCAATGACATTTCAATTTTTAGTGTGAGCTGTGCATACACAGAAATCACTTTGGAAAGTCTTCTCTTTCACCCCTTTCTCCAGTTCAATCAGCTCTTCATGAACAGATCTGAAATAAGGAGAACAAGAAACATAAAAATTTGAAATGGAGGGCCAGGGATTTAGCTCAGTGTTTCTGGCATCTGCCAGGCAAATGCCAGATCCCTCCCAAGTTCATTCCTCAGTAACCAGCATGTCATGCATGGTGACTCATGCTTGTAAGCCCAGCACTGATAACCACATACCACAGTGCCAGGCATGGTGGCTCACTCCAGTAATCCCAGAACTCAGAATGGAGAGGCAGGAGGATTGCTGTGATTTTGAGGGTGACCTGGGCTACATAGTGAGTTTGGGGCCAGACTGAACTACAAAGCTAGACCTTGTCTAAATATATGTATGTATGTATGTATGTATGTATAAATATATATATACATATATATGTATATATATATGTATATGTGTGTGTGTGTGTGTGTGTGTGTATATAGTTGGACCATGGAATGAGACAATACCACAATCATGGACACACAATTTGAAGATTAAAATCGAGAAGTTTATTAATACATGTGGATCCCACTTCTACAAAAGCTGTAGGCCCTGAGCTGTGGACCCTGAGGTCTTTTATACCCACAGAGAAACAAGTGAAAAAGTACAGAAAGGACAAGACAGAAGTTTAAAAAAATATTCTTTGTAGTATCTAACACAATCTTAGCAGTTCACCTATTTCTGGGATGGGGAAAGTTTTTTGCAGAAGCAGGTGTTACAGAAGCAGAACATCTTGCTGTTAGTAGAAGAACAGGTTCCCAAAGTCTTAGCAGCTGCCACCTAACAATTTAAATTTAAGCTGAACATGAGTAACTTTGGCATATATATATATATATATGTGTGTGTGTGTGTGTGTGTGTGTGTATATATATGTGTGTATATATATATATGTGTGTGTGTGTATATATATATATATATGTGTGTGTGTGTGTGTGTGTATATATATATATATATATATATATATATATATATATATATATATATATATATATATGTGTGTGTGTGTGTATATATATGCTGGAAGTACTTGGAAGTGTCTCTGTCAAAATGTCAAGATGTGGTCAGTAGTTACATGTGTTGGATGAGGGCAGAGGAGAATAGGATACGTTCAGGTTTTGAATTAGATAACTGAGTTCACAGAGGATCCTCTGAATGGGACACAGAATACAAAGAAAATGTGCTTTTCAAAAAGATGGGTTTAATTTTGAAATTTAGATTTTGAGGTTTCTATGAGATTGTCAGGAAAAGGAACACAAAGTAATTTTTAGACTTGGTTAAAACAGGGAAAGGAGAGCCCATCAGCCCATATATTCATCTCCTTAGGACAAACAGAAGGAAAAAATTTTGAAGAGCTATTGTAAAGTAATGCCAGATTGCAACCTAAAAAGGTGTTTTACTTTCTCTTTTTCTTTGTTCCAGTGAAAACGTCGAGTGTTAAAGAGAGAAAAGTTTAAAAAAAAAATGTAAAGGGGGGCCGGGGATATAGCTCAGTGGTTCCGGAGCCTGTCTTGCAAGCACAAGGACCCGGGTTCAATCCCCGGTAACCACATAACAATATTGGGTGTGGAGACTCACCCCAGCGGCAATCAATACCACATACCAGTGCCGGGCGTGGTGGCTCATGCCTGTAATCCCAGCATTTGGGAGGCAGAGGCAGGAGGATTGCTGTGATGTGAGTTTGAGGCTGAGCTCAGGGCCAGCCTGAACCAAAAAGCTAGACCCTGTCTCAAAAACAACCTTAAAAAAAAAAAATGTAAAGGGTCCATTGAGCAAAAACTATGAAGTTATATGATTTTGTGAGTGGAAATAATTTCAGTGGGACAGAAACCTTTTGGCATGATTGTTTAATTGATGAGACTTACAACACAGGGACCGTGATTATACTGGTGGAGAGAAGAAAGGAAGCTAAAGATGAGCTGGAGAAGATGTATATTCAAAGAAGAAGCTGCATGTTGACTGTTAGTGCTTAACATATTTGAATGAGGAGATGTTTCTCAGAGTTGACTGACTTATTTTACCGAGGATAGGTCACTATAAAATATATTTAGATGCTGAAGAGAAAGCATCAGCTATAGGGGATTTTCAATATCAAAAGTTGGAGGCTACCATTGCATATATACTGTTGGAAAATTAAGCTGCATGCAAATTTTTCTGCAGAGAAAATACACAGTTTGCAAAGGCTTTCAATATACTCATTTAAAATAATGTGTGAATAAATTGATTAGATAAATAACCATGAAAATATCTGACTCAAAAATAGCCAGTAGGATCTTCAAATATAAAATTAAGAGAAACATCAGTAAGTACTTTACCCTAAGTGAAATAATATTTGCACCTAAAAAAAATCCTTTGAGAGACTCTGACAGACTTTGAATAATAAATAAAAGCCTTTTGTTAAATATGAACATGAAGTGAATTCCATTTGCCCCAGGAGTAGTTTGAGAAAAGGCATTGCAGTTAGCCTGGTACTTCGTCTCTGTCTCTGAAAAGCTTGTGCTTAGAGAAGATGAGCTACACATATTTCTAAGGAAATTCTCACTAACATTTCTCTTAATGAGGGTCTGGAGAAATAGCTGGAAGAAACCTTAATGGGAGGTATTCTATCCTGAAAGATTAATGTAGAAACAGGTAGTAAACCAAACAAACCACAAATATTTAAGCTGAAAAATGAAAAGAAAGAAAAATATATTCTAAATCTATATTAAAAGTAATGCCACGTAGCTGTATAAAACTAGTGAGGGTTGTGGAATGAATCTTTAATGGTATCATTTATGCTTGTCCCAATGCACTATGTTCACAATGAGAACAGCCTACAAATCTCGATGTACCATTTTATTGCCCAGAACACTGGCCACCATCTCACAGAGCAGCCATTGTAAATTAGAAATATATTCTGTTTAGTTTGAGCACAACACATTTGGAAATTTATGAAGTTACATAAAAGCACACAAAACCATTCTGACACAGTTTAGCCCTGTGGCTTTTCTCTGGTCTTGGGATTCAGAAAAGGGAGAAGTGGGGCCGTGAACTGCACTGCCGCTTTATCAAGAGCCCTGGAACAGTTTGACAAAGGTCGGGTCCCGCTTCTCTTTCTCTCCGTCATCACTCCAGGGTGCTCCCCATCGACCCTCTTAGGTACAGGACCATAACACACAAAGCCTGGGAAGCAGTAATTTGCACCAACCACATGACCATGTTGCTGTGCTTTCCTTCCCTGCTGTTGTTTATTATGTTTAGAGTAAATGAGACCTTTTTACATAAGTGCATACATGGCATGGCAGTTTCAGATATAAGACACTTCTGAAAAAATCTTTCACGATAAAGTTTATTTGTATAGAAAGATACTCTATTTGCAGTGATTTTCTCTGAGAACTTGTTTTTTTCTAAGTATTAAAGACTCTGAACTTATTTTTAAATTTCTAAAAAAGAATCATCCCTCCTTCCTATCCATTTTGCAAGAAATGCTGCAGTATCTGCTGAGCTTGGTCCTAAATTAAATATTGATAAAAATTATGAAGATAGGCCTTGACTTTCATTTAGCCTTTTGAATAGTCTTTAGCTTAATAATTGTTTTGTATCAAAATCAAATCCTGATAATGCTTGGCTTATGATGTGGCTATTCCCTAAGAAACCCATCATAATATGAAAATGTCACAAGTTGAAAAGTTTAATATACTTAACTTACAGAGCATTGGAGCATAGCAAAAAAATATTTATAGAGTTCAGACTGCTTCTGTTATTAGAAGGTTGATTGGAGGTGTTATATACTACAGCACAAATAACAACAAAGCTGCACATCGTTAATTCACATAAAGATAAAACTTCAAAAGTCTACTTTCTACTGAACCTATATTAGGAAGTGTAGACAACTTACTTGAATTTATGATTTACTACTTACCTTTAGGATGTCTGCCCTGCCCTGCAGGATCAGCTACTGGGATTATTGTGGACATCTTCCCTGCCCTGTGGGATTTTAATATACAAGGATTCTTGCACTAAGATTATTGACTTACTGGGACTTACTTGGATTTAAAGATGTCTGTTCTGCCCAATGGGATCTTCAACTACAGGGATTATTGTGAAACCGCCCTGTTTTATGCATGCTAGGATTATGGGTGTGAAGGCTTGGTACCAAATAAAGATGAAGCGAGCTCTGGGGATTAATCTCTTCTGCTCCTGTGGTATTTGGCTTTCTGCTGATGCTCCTCAGCGTAGCAAGAGTTGAGCCCAGGCTCAGCATTTTTGTCAAGGTTCTGACTATTGTTTGTTGGTTGCTAATCCTTTTGCTGTGGGACTCATGAGGCACTGGAACTTGCCGCAAGGGTTCTGGCTGTGTCCTCTTCCACTGTCTCCCACAAACCTATAATACTTGTAATCATCTTAAAGCAGAAAAATGGTAAATCAACTATTAGAGACTACAAAAACCAAATTAGCAATCCAACTTTCAGATTTCCTTCTTGATACACGATGATCAAAAGTACTAAGTTCCCAAATGATAGAACACTACATATATAAAAAATCATAACTGCATTTGTCTTAGCAAAACTAAATTCTAATGAAGCATGAAAAAATTTCTATTTTTTCAAATAATGCTTAATTATTTTTTAGACTCACAGTTTTTCTTTTTCTTCTAAAATAAATGAATTTCATTAAACATTGGGAAACTGACATAGGAATAAAAATTTTCAATGAAGAGAATTCTGAATAATTTAAAAAAACAATATTTAAGAAAGAAAAGGTGAAAATTTTATCAGGTAATTTCACAGTTTGAGGTGATTCATTTCCAAATGTAAATTCTATTATTTTGAGAATGAGTAAAGAAATGAGATTAAAAACATAGATTGACTGATAACTAGAAACATGTTAATGATTTCCCATTACCTGTAAACAAAATAATCAGATTGAATGTAAATTTCACTTAGAATATGACCAGAGATAGAGATGACTTTAATGAAACAAAGGAGAATTGTTTATCAAATATACCTAGGAGTAGCTTCCTTAAATGTATCAGATGGCATGTATTTAGCTATGATGTAAAATGTAACATGTAACATTTAAACTTCCTGAAACTGAACAAGTTCAAACATAGCACACTGAAATATGCTAGTCTAGCATTAGAATTATTCTGAACCTAAAACAATTGAAAGAAGGAAGACAAGCTAAGCCTACTGCCCAACTTTTACTCCCAGAGGGGCCAACACAAGCCCCTTTGTGAAGAAGTCTCCCCCAGCTTCATACTGCATGCTACAAAGTGAATGCTCAGCCTGTTATCCTTGAAAACAAGATGACGTCAGATGAACCTGCCCAGAGAAACTTGCTAAGACAATTTTTATCTTCCATTGCTTTCCCTCATATGTTTACTTTCCACAGCCTACTGCCCCTGAAAGCCTAAAGCTCTTTCCCTTTGCCTTGTTACATCTCTATGAATTCGCTCTTTTTTTGTTAAGATGCTGTAGAATGTTAAATTCCTAGTATCTCCTTGTGTTACTCATAGCTAGGTTTCTCCATGCACACATGCACCTCAAGTGTTAGATCATTCTTTTCATCTTTCTACTCTGTCTTTTGTAGCCTTAATTTTTAAGATTCCAACTGAAAACCCAAGATCATAGAGGATAAAGGATTTTTTCTCTCTCTCCTAAAAAGTTGTAGATTCTTAAAATTACCAGCTACCAAAATTTGGTAAAATGTTAGTACAAAAGTGTTCTGCTAAACAGTGATTGAAAAGCAGATCTTATTTATGATGTAGTAAAAACATCCTTGTCCTGTTGTAGTATATAGATTTTTCTTTTAAAGTATTATCCTTTTTCAAAATAAAGGATGTTAACTGTCAAACATATATCCATTATTGTTCTTTTCAGGATTATTGTCGTTACCCTGTTCTTTGCCTTAATACAAGAAATACTGTATTCATTTTTTAGCAATTTTATTCTAAATGAGTAATAGCTTCAGAATAGAAAAGAAAGGAAATTTCTTTTCTAGAATTTGAATAAACAGAAGGAGACTTGTAGGAAGAGATTATAAGAGAAAGTTAGCTAGCAAACCAAGTTTAGCATTACTTTAATGAATCAATTTTAAAATACTAAAACCCTATTCCTATGTTATTTCTTAATCTGTTGGAATTTCATCAAATTATAAATATTTCATCTATGACCTTAAGAAGGTGCTATTCCTACCTTAGAAACTCATTATTTTATTGTTAGTTAGCATAATCTTTACAAGTAACTGCTTCCAAATTATTTGTTTAGATTACCCTTTTTAAAAAATAAACTATTTTAATAATTAACATTAATTGACAATAATTTTAGTTTTACTTTTCAATCACTTGGAACTTTTTTCTAATTAAGTGATATTTTAATATTTACATAGCAAACTTTAGAAGGAAAACAATATTGATTATTGGAATCAATGGCTGAATTAATTTTGTTAACATAAATTAACTCATGTAATCTAAACAGTACCATTAATGATCTCTGACTAGATCTCTTTTTCAAAAGATCCACACCCAGCTCTTTAGAGAAAGTTTCCTCAAGAATCTTCTTTGTCCCTAATTATGGTTTAGCAGGAAATGAATGTGAGAGGTATTTAGGTCAATATAATCATTTGACTGCTATATTCAATAGTCAAAATGTGCTACAGCCCCACAGCATGTAACATATTTAGATTTTTTATGCTACAAATATTTCTAAAGAATTTTCCTATGTTCAGATGTTCATATCCCTTTCTCCTTCTTACAGAAGCTATAAACTATATCTCAGATTAGTCATAAGGAAACATATGATGTGTTATTTATTCATATAGCGCATCACAATTTTGGTGGTATCTGTAAAAAGTCAGCAAGAAAGTTAACTGCCATTTCCCTAGAAGAGGATAAATATGTGTACCACATTTTCATGCATGCATCATCTAGAATGTGTGCTGTCCATCCCTAAATTTTATAACAATCAAAAAAAAGAAAATCCTGCATTCTAGTAGGATGATGCTTCCATACTAAAATTGGGACTATATTAACTTCTTAATGGCTGAAGATGATTCTATTTTTTTCTTGCTCAAATGGGGCCTTTTTATTGACCTTACTACAGTGTATTGAATCATCTAATCCAGATACAAAAAATATGTGTTATACTAAGATAAGTCTTAAACTTATTACAGACAGATGTAAGTGGAAGGGAAGAAATCTTGAAATTTAATAGAGGGTGCATTGAAATGTAGAGTGAACTAAATTTTTCTCTGAGGATAATAACTACAATTTTACCTTTGCCATTCTCTTAATGTAAGTTGAATATGAGAATCCCTGGGCACAATGTCTAAGAGATAAAGAAAAAAAGGGCAGTGAGCACTTCATATTTTCTAGTACCTAACTGAAAAAAAAGAAAATCCTAATTAGCTATCTGGTATTATGTTACAAAAGGATATAATAATGACCTTCACATCTTTTTATTCCTGCTCCTCTTATGGTCAAGTTCCACAGTGCCCCATTTAGGACATGAGTGCTATAAAGGCTCTTAACACCCTTATCTGCCAGATCTGGAGAAGTAGGAATTAATTCTAATGTACTACGTTTAGGCCCATCAAGTCAAAGGGCTCCTTTAGATTTTAGCTAATGGAGCCTGTGCTCTCTACTTCCACAGAATATGTCTATATTCTCTACATTTCCAAAATAATCTTCAAGTTATTTTAAGTTCATGTTAATATAAAAAGATCAAAAAATTTTTTAAAGTACACAACCCATATAAAATTCACAAAATCCTTGCCTTTTAAGCTTCAAGTTAATTAAATACCTGCTACTGGGAAGTTTAATTTTACTTTTTTCACTCCTGCAAAACTCATACAATTCTATGATTTTATGTCTTAGTCATTTATAGGCATATTTAATACTTTTTATTGTTGACCTTAACGCTTTTTATTGGTGGGTGTCGGTCTCCAAATCTCCACAGAGTTTAAGAGCAATGTGGGTGTGCTGTAAGCAAAGCTTCAGCAATCTGCCATGATAGTCACAAGGCACCGCACTGAATGACAGGGACCCTAAAATCCAGGGATATTTCTCTAATGTCACCTCTGATCTCAAGACTCTGGCAGAAGCACAGCGTATGGCGATGACTTTGGACTAGCAATCCATAGCCACAGAATTCTTTCTCCCCCTTAAAAGAGAAGACCATTTTCTCTTTCATGTGGAGTAGCAGCATGAGAATAAGGGTTAATTTTTTTAAAGCCTCCCAAAATTATAAATATTCCAGAAAAATTGAGAAAACCAGAAAGAAGGAATTATGAAATTTTGTTTGTGTATATGTTATATCTGTCTCCTGAGATGTGTCAAAAGACAAGGATAGTCTTTGACATGATTAAAATGAACACTTAACAGTTCTTATAAACCCATAAATTAGAGGGTAAAATTAGTCATGATACAAAAGAATTCTTCATGTTTTTTATAAAGTCCCACAATTATTAAGAACTTTATATAATGAAAACCTAAATGCTGAAGTGTTTCAAGTCACTCTTGATTAAGTATCAGCAATTACAAGGAAAATTTTAAATTATAATAACTGAACAACATTTGCATGTCAATTTTGCTTTTCTTTTTAAAATTTTCTAGACAATTAAAAACCTTTCCATTAAAAATGCTGAACTGTCCTCTTTCACAGCCTCCCCCATTTGTCACAAAGACTGCTATTTCTTCTCTGATTAATGATAGACTGGTAAGTAGATAGATGTTATACATGTGTACCTTCTTTCCCTCTCTGTGCCACCCACATAGTCCAAGACCCATCACCTCCTACTGGCACGGTGTTGTGCCCTTGAGATGGCTCCCTCTGCAGTCCGTGCTCAGTGGCATCCCTCCTGAACTCCTCTTTCTCTGTGCTCTTTGCTTCAGCCACACACCCCTGTCCCCATTTCCACCCTCTCCCTGTGGTTTCTCCCATTGCTGAGCCTGCACAACCATCTCCCACCATTTCATTCATGTTTTTAAGCTTAATCTACCCCTAATTCTGCCTTTAGCTGACTGACTCCCAAACATTTCTGCTTTCCACCCGTTTGGTAGATTTTTGTTACTGTTAGCCTCATAATAACATACAGGTTAACATACACAAATACGCAAACATAGAAACACACGTGTATATGATGGATAGGTATAAATGTACTAGGTACATTATCAGAAACACATAAAAAGAATAAATGTAAAGAACATTTTAAAGATGAACTAAAAAGATATATTTGTGGCTGGTAGTTGTTAATGATTAAGAAGCTACTTTATCTGATAAAAAAATGTTTTTGGAATTTTAAGGAAAAATTGATTACACAGGTAGTGATTTAAAATCCTGGCCCTAAATTCTCTTCACTTGGGATTCTTGTATGGCTATTGTTGCTTGGTGGTTGCCTCAGATCTCCGTGCTGGTAGCTTAGCAATTGCTCTAGAGCCAGACAGGCCAGATGAGCCCCGGGAACCTGCTGTGAGGTCGGTGGGAATTTGCTGCCCTCTCTGTACCTCAGATGACTCTTCTGAAAAGTGTATATGAAAATCATGCCGGCCCCTCCGAATCGTGATGACTAAATAAGTGACTGTGCATCAGCTGCTAAGAATGGATTTGGCAGTGAGGAAGTGCCCCTCCCATGCCAGCTACAATGGTTGTATTGGGATATCTGGGGGAATGATGGAGTTTGGACTTCTGGCCTCAACTGTGCTGCGAGTTGTATTTCAATTAAAATATCACAAGCCTGATGTTAACTTCGTGTTCTTGCCTTATATTCTTACAAATTTCAGAGAGATTGCTACTATCTTAGAGTTTATACCCTTGTAGTATATCTCTAAGGTGACTTATTTAAATGTCGTAAGACTAACATCTTTCGTTAGGCAAATGACTCACAAAATAATTACTTTTATATTTTGTCATTAAAACAGAATTTTGAAAATATTATAAACTGACTCATGTTAGAAGCATCTGTCGCTTCATCCAACTTCATGACAAACCTCTCATTTTGTAACTATGCTCTAATATCTCCTACTTCAGATATTGAACAATATTAGTACTAAATACTATTTTTCAGTATTTATTAGCAAAAAAATATATTTTTCATTTACATCTTATCGTTATTCAAGTCTGGTTTCAACCATTGTATTATTTCATAAAATCCAAAATGGCATTCTGTTAATGGATTCTATTCATGATCAGGAAATTTCAGGAAAGGCTTCTGATCTCATGTCCTATGTAGAGTTATGGAGTACAGAAATAAGAATTACAGAGTCATAAATGTAGCTGAAGACATTATGGAACAGTCCTCTCGCTCTGAGATCCTACACTCCCTAGTATCAGTTAATGTCACAAAACACTTTACAATGGGATAATCATTACTGTAACTTCCTAAGTGTCTTAGGGAGAGCTGAAATTGGGGAGAGGAGAGTCAGTTCCACCATTTCTCAATCACCTTCTTCACATTATTAGTGTACTCTTTAGTCTATAATTTCTATTTAATTCTGTTTTAAGCAATGCATTCATTTTGTAAGCACGAACTTAAGTTAGAAACATAACCCTACATGATATGACCTGAGCAACAATGTATTATGATCTGTCTAAGGATATTAAGAACAAATAAGCATCACTTTTCTGCCAGCCTCCTAGTTTGGACCGTCTACTCTTCCTACAGGTCCTGGACATGATTCTGCTTGGCCTGAAGCCAAATTTAAGTCACACATTGGGTCTCTATTATATTAGAAAATGGTAAGTGTGCTTTTCCTAATTTGTGAATAAAATAAACACATGCAAGTTCTAATGTTTTTGTGGTGCTTTGTACACGCTCTTGGGTGTGTTTTTTTCACTTTGCAGGTTATTTTTATGCCCCTCACTTTTTGAGAAGAATTTGTCAAGGAATGTAAAACCCTCCCCTATTGAGTCTGTAAACAAATATTTTCTTTTGAAGAGTCACTGTCCATCATTTTCAAATGATAGATACAAATCAATGTAAGGACTGTGTAAAGTGATCTAGCCATGGACATTATTTCACAAGGAGCAGGAGAAAAAGAAACATGAATTGACTCTACCATGTCATGCTGGTCATTCACAAGGCTGAATATGTCCTGATTATCACCGATATGCAGTAATTATTATTCATTTTGTTTTTAACTTGATTTGGTACTTCAAAAATTATATTGCTTGGCTTCCATCCGAACATCTCATCTTAAAATTCACAAGTTTTTCCAAATCGAATTGGAAGAAACCCAGAAAACTGAGTCTCAAAGAGGTAGACAGTCACAAAATATGAAACCTAGAAATGAAATCTAAAAGGAATTCAGATAGGAAAAAATTACACAAATATTCTTCCATTGTCTATCCTTCTCCAAGAATAGGTATCTACATGAGTATATATGTACACACACACACACACACACACACACACACACACACATATATATATATATATATACACCAAAATATATTGTATGCATATGTGCACACATGTGTATCAAACTGATTCAGATTGACAGACAAAGGTGACAAGTATCTACAAATGTTGTAAGGCATGCACTTTAAGGGCCAGAAGAATTTCAAAGTAAAATTCAAGGCAAGAATTTGAGACAGCTTTTGAGAGTGTTTTAGTATAAGAAATAAAGATTCTTTAAGGAACAGGATAAAAAAATAACATAATCACCCTTTGTTCCTAATGACACAGAATCAAACACTTTCGACAGTTTATTTATAATGAATTGTCCAGCAACCCCAAAGCAATCTCTTGGACTGGTTGAATTACTTGATTTTTCCACATCTGATTTTTCAAATTCAATCAATTTCCAGCCAGTTTCTCTACTTTGCCATCTGTTCCTAAAACAGAAGTTAACACAAGTCAGTGGAGGATGAGGTTTGTTTTGTTTCTTTTCAATCTAAGATTTAGTGAATCATGTCTAGGCTTAATTCCAGGTTGAATGAATCATCAAAACGCTGCATCACACCCACATGTTTTCTTAAGTTCAGAGCAGAGCATGTTGCCTTTCTTGTTGCATTACTTTGAACGATAGAAATAGATTTGCTGTGCTAACAAGCATCCTAAGAGTGTGTATAGGAGGCTCCCAATGAAGAAGGCATTTAACAGGCATTTTGACACCGTGCATCAATGCCAAGCTCCAAATGCTCCACTGTGTTAACTGAAATACATTTTGAAACTCTGTTTATTCTGAATCTGATAGTTTTTATATAAATTAAATTTAGGTGCAATAGTCTGTCACAGGTTGACACGGATGGATAAACAGACAACACACATCTGGCAGTCTGATTCAGAGATGAGGTGCTCATGTGCTAGAATTTACCCCACTGGGGTGTGGGAATTCCTCATCATATCATGATAAATTCCTATAAAATAGTCATTGCTTTGTTCCCTCCATGGATGATGGAAGCATTCATCCTTCAAGTTTGAAAGAAAATTAAATGAAAATACTGAGTAACTAATGACAAAATAATCTCTGCTGATATAATCATTCTTAACTACTGAAGCCAATATAACAAGAGACTTCATGAGAAACAGTACATGAGAAGTGCATGGTATGTAAAGAATAGTCAATAAATATTGTTTTGCATTGTACTTAAAATTCTGATTTGAGTTTTATAAGGAATGCAAGAAGAAACTCAATGCTGTGTGTTTACACTCTGGAACTATGACTCATTTGGGAAAAATAAAAGCCAAATTTAGAGATAGCAGGTCATCGTGCATCATCTTACATCCTCTAGAAAGACATGTGCGGAGTGTACATAGGACAGATGAACTAGAGGTGCAGAAAATCACCCTTAGGCATTATAGAATTTGCTCACTAAATTCCTACTCAAGTGCTCTGGTGTTTCCTGACTTCAGGTAAAATGGGAGTCTGCTGTGAGAGGGATCAAAGTCTGAGAAATGTCCTCAAAAAAGCTTGACTACTGTTAAAACACCAAGCCCTCGGGTCTTGAGTTTGTTTCTTGCTGAATTATTTTTCTATGATGAAGCAGTTTTTATTCTTAAAAATGCATTCTGAAATTTTAAATGTGAGTTAGATTTTTTTTACTAGATTATTGATTTTGTAAATGCAAGGGCTATTCTTTGCACTGACATTTTTGATACAAGTTTTTATTCTTCATAGCTATTATTTAAGAATATAATTCATAGATGCAATTATAGGGTTCATAATAAGATACATGAATAATATACTGTAATTTGTAATCATCTAAAACCAATTATTTTCATTTCAAGGTTAAATTGATGTATAACTAACATACAATATATAGAGTGAAAGCAAATGATTTGATGTTTTAATATAAATGTGCCCATGAATCCATCACCATGATCGAGATGATTAACATATCTATTATTCCAAAATGTTTCCTCATATTCCTTATAATCTCTTCCTTTGCCCTTTCTTTGTTCCACAGGCAACTTCTCCTCACTTTGTCAACATTAACTAGTTTACATTTGTGAGAGTTTAAGGATTACATAGATTAATTCAGAAAGTACTTTTTGGTAAGGAAGCTTTCATGTATCAAAACAATGCTGATATTCATTTTTGTGGAATCATATAACAATAGTCCATTCTTGTTCATGCTTATGTTATATTCTATTGAATTACTGTGGGACAGCTTGATAATTCATTCACCAGATGATGGGAAGTTGAGCTTTTTCTAGTTTTAAGCTCTAAAAGTAAATCTGCTGGTAACAATTGTATATAACTATACACAGAAATATACCATCATTTATTTTGGCTAAATGCCTTGAAATGTAATAGATGGGTCTAATATATGTTCAACTTTCCCAAATCTACCGAGGCCTTTTGCAAAGTGGTTGTATATTTTATATTTCTGCCACCTGTGAGAGAGCTCAGCCACTTCACATCCTTATCAACATTGTATATATTTGGAATCTTTGTTTTTAATTTTAATCATTCTAATTGAAGCATCATGGTATTTCACCATGTTTTTCATTTCAATTCCTAACCACTAGGGAATTTGAAAAATCTTTATATTCGTTATTTGTCACTCATATCTTTTACTTGGTGAAGTAGTTACATCTTGCCTACTCTATTGCATTGGTTATATCTAATTTTAATACTTGTTGTTAAATTATAGTAACCAAATCTGCATAACTGGCATTATAAATAGATTTTTCTATCCACACAAGGAAAGAAAATAGACTGATTAAGCAGCATATCTTTTCCCAGTTCCATAAATTTACCCAAAATGTATCATAAATCTAAAGAGAAAATCTAAAACTATAGAAATTTAGGGGAAAATCTTTCAGATTTTGGATTAGACAAAAGTTATTTAGATATAAAGCAAATATCATGGGCCATGAAAGAAGAAAAGTGAAAATTTGTACATCAAAAATAAAATTTTATAGATATTTTTCTGATAATTAAAAGAAAAAAAGACCTGAGGCATTTGTCTATAAAACTCATTTTGGTAGTAGAAATATAATGAAAATATATGCCTGTGTTTGTGTATATATTTATGTGTGTTTATATAATAAAAAATGATTCACCTTATTAAAGACCCAAGCTATAAAGAATAGGATAACTATTAAATTGATGAGTAAACACCTATAATTACAAACTTTATTTTTCTTCCACAAGTGTCTATTTAAATTCCATTCAAAGTGGTTCCTCAAACCATCATCATTGTGTCAAAGATTGTCAGAAAGGCCTATCAACTCCATCTTGGAACAACTGAATCAGAATCTGTATCTTTAAAAATATCTCTAAGTAACTCAGACATATATTAATATTAACACAATCATTTTTCCAAGCTGGAATTTGCCTAGATGCTCAAAGTTCATCATGAAATCTCTAGTTTGTTTCATATGGTACAAACCATTGTTCCACCAGTGCCTTACTTTCCATCTAAAGAGTTTTACCCAGGAATATTTTTAATCTTACAAATGGTTCTCTGAGTCATTGACTCCTGGCAGGTGTTTTCAGGAAATATATATCTATCTCTCATTTCCTTTTAGATAAAGACAAGAGAAGAAATCTATCAAAATCCTACCAGCCCTGTAGACTCCATCTAACCCTTAGGACTGTCATTCCTCCTATCAGTAAGGAATCACTTCATTGCCTGCCTGTCTGTTTACCTTAACCAGAGCTCTTTGTCCTCCAAAGCTATGCTTTTCAGATGTATAATTTGCAATGAATACTAGCTGTTTCAATCTAAAGACTTTCTTTAGTACACTAACATGTTTTACTCCTTAATTTTTGAAACTGTTCTCATCTGGGAAGCAACTCTGTTCTGACCCCTGTGAACACAACTAGGAAATCATTTATACGAACCATAAACATGCTTCAATATGAAACTACAAAGTGGTTTATTCATTGTAGTACTGTACTTGTCACTGAAGAGCACTCTGATAAAGCATACATCCTAAATTAAAGAATATTTCAATATCTTTAATAGTCAATGCACCATCTCCATGGCATGTAACCAGAAGATAAGAAATTAAAGAATAATGGAGACTTTGCTCTTTTTTACTCTTCCTTTAAAGCCATGTGAGACTAAAAGTAAACAGTGTAAAAGAAGCACCAAATCAGAAATAATATACATTTAACTTTTTGTCATTGAGACATAAAAACAAGTGAAACTGTCAATGTCTCCTGTCCACATGTACAAAAACCAGATATTTTCTGTAACTTCTCAATATGAAAGCCGGCTGAAGTGTGAAAACTCACCTTAGACTGAAGAACTGGTTAATAATTAAAAATCTTTTATTCATATCTAAGTAAATTACCCAAAATTTATATATAAATTATTGATACATTTTGCTGAGAGAATGCTTTCACTGTAGAATGTCATATAAGATCCTATGTATATTTTTGTTTCATATATTAAAGTTAAATATCAATTGTGTGTATTTTTCAAAATGATTTCTAGTATATTGATATTATAATCATTCTTTTTTAATATATGCTAAATAACTTAGATACTAAAGGGTCCAGGATATATAGACAGAAGTATATGTTTTTATAAGGATTATCAAGTCCAAGAAAAAAATTGGTTGTTTAAATTTAACTGGCCAACTCAAGATGTTTTTCTCCTATTTCAGGTTAGCATTTGACATGGCTCAAATATAATGAGCTCTTTTGCCAAAATCTACATTTAAAATTAATATATTTCTCATTTGAGAGATGAGCTAGTTTGCAAAAGCCTACATTTAAGATGAATATAGTTCTCATTTGAAACAACAGTATGATATAAAAAGTTTGCTGAAATAATAAAACCAAGTTTCTAAGTGAAAGACAAATAATTAAAAAATAGTGAGAAATGCTTCACAGATAGGAATGTAATAAAGATACATCGATGGCACACTTCTGGTCTCTCAGAAATATCATCTCATGACCTTTTCTCTACTTGATTCTCTGAAGTTCTTTCTAAATACAGTTTGCATTGACATAATTCACTTCTCTTCTTAACCCATTGGTGTCATTCTAGCTTTTGTACCTACTCTTAGTTTCTGTATTTCTTCTTTAGATTTTGACAATAGCTATAACTAAGAAGAACTTGGGAAGTAGGAAATACAGATCAGATTGGTTAAAAAGCAAGCCTTTGCCGTCTTTCCTCTGTTATTTATAGAGGAGTTAGATGCTTGCGTCATTTCCCCCCTGTGCTACAGACCACAAAATAAAATCTTTAAAGTTCAGATGAATAGCCCTGGTTACAGAAACAAAGAATTGACTAGTCGCAGTGATACAATGTTAATTGGCATCTCTGTGGTTCACTTTCCACCAGAAAGTCGGCTGGCACTAATTCTTTCCAGAAATAACAACAATAACAACAACAACAACAACAATTATGATAATATTTAGTAGAGGAGAGAAAGAAGGGATAGAGTTTACTCAATGAGCTGGATAGGTAAAGAAAAATCCACACCAGTATTAGTTCACAGCCAGATGATTCCTTGGGCTTTCATATTCTGGGAGAAAATTCTCCATGGATCTCACAAATATCTGTACACCTTGCAAGCAGTTATACTGATGACCTTTAAAGAGGGCTGTCTTTCAAGGATGTTTGTAAAAGGATAGTCACAGAAGATTGCGAAATGTTTTCGTCCAGATCAGAGGTACGTTTGTTTACTGTCCGCTCTAATAAAGATCATGTCTCCCTCTGTGGCAGAGTATAAGCAGGTTTGCTGGTGGTTTGTTACAAAAGATCAGGGTTTTGCAAGCTTGGCACTTTTCAGTTAATAGAGGGACATATTGTCTGCACAGAATTTATCTATATTCCCTCGTGTTGCCTTTTGGGACCTGTAGAGTACAGAAACCAATGGCAATATGAAAATAAATGTTGCCTATTGCAACATGAGCAATAAAGTCTTTGTGTTTGACCCCAAAGTTTTATATTTTTTTATCATGAGACAAGACTGTGGTAGGCTAGCTGTCAGCTGGCAAGACAGCCAAATCCGAAGCCTTTCATGGTTCTCGGTACCAGGCTCCAGCCATTTCTGAAATCTAACCCTTGTGCCCTTCTCAAGGCTCATAGTTACAGTGGTACCTCGGTTCATGAACTGGATTCTTTTCACTGTTCAAACAAAATTAGACAAGAAGTGAATCAATTTCAAGGATAAGTGTTGGTTAAATGTTGAGAGTACAGAGAAATTTAACATGGCTCTCATCCCGTTCAGTTTGTGACCAAACTGTGATGAGAACTGAGTGTGTGAACTGAGGTTCTATTGTATCTAAAATTTGTTCCTATAGAGGTATGAAGGAGAATGACTGGGGCCCAAGATTGATATATTCAATCTGGATAACTCATATATAAAACACTATCGAGACCTTTACAAAGGTAGGAAATGTTTCATTTAGTGACACATATGTAGTAACTTTCTGATGAATGTACTTTGTATAGAGTACTGTCTCTTCCAGTTCCTATCAAAAGGGACACAAACTAGTTTCTCAAAACATTATCCATAGGAAAAGCATCTGGGTGGGGTTTGTCGCAGTTGTTAATAAATCCTTCCTGTTTGGAACCGGGCCAGAGAAATGTGAGAGAGACAGCCAACTGCTGAATGAACACCCAGGGCTACACAAACACAATGAGCCTCTTTCATCAAAGACACCTTCTTTGATGAAGGGCTGGCATCTCCTCTGACTGCTTGTGTATCCAGACTCTGGATGCTGTCTCTGCTACCAGTGCAATTTTTCTGATATGGCCTAGGACAGTCATCCATAGATATACATGATATTAAGATCACTGGGACAAAATTTTATATAGAAAAACTCTTTCCACAGTACATGGAGGAGCAGGAGGTATCAGAAAATGACCACAAATCTTGAGTAGAATGAGCAGCTAACAACCATCAGAAAGGTTATTCTTCAAGGAAAATTATTACTTATCGTGAAATAGATTACACAAATTGCTTTAAAATGATTAATGGCCACTGAATTATACCAATATCAGGATGAAATGGCAACTATTCAGTGCATAAATATGAGAATAAGAAATCAGTGGAGTAGGAGCTTCCTTTCCTTTTCTATTCCAGATTTGGTGAATTATCTCTAAAATGTATCAGTCATAATACAGTAATTTTAGCATAAATAGTAGTAAATGGTCCCCGCACACTATGCAAAGATCACTTTGGCAGTATTCTTGGGAGAGTTATCATTAGTTCACACTGCAAATTAAGGTCGGTACCTCACACAGATTTATTAGCCCCAAAGAGCCAACAAGGGGAAGAATTTAAGTTTAAATTCAAGTTCCTTTCATTCTAAAACTCTATTAGTTTGAATATTTTTGTAAATTATCCATAAGGTTGTAAAGATTTGAAACGATGGTATGTAAAGTACTTCGCACAGCATTAGACATTTAAATAACTAATGCTATTATTATTGATGGCTTTAATAAGCTAGGGAAACAGTGGCTGAAGTTGAAAGTCTGATTTTTTTCTTAACACAAGTCTGATTCATTTACTTTAATAAACATGTTTCAAATACTTAGTCCCATCCTAACAGTGAAATGCTGAAACTGAAAAAAAAAGCCCTCAGGGAAGTCACGATTCCTTTGGGGGCCAGCAAGAAAACAGGTGAGTTTATAGCCATAGAGGAAAACAAGTTTTGATGAACTTCATAAAAGTTCTAAGGACAAACAAAATCTACCGATCTGTAAGGAGGGAATCTTCCTATCCAGACATTGTCCCTTTCATTTCATTTTAGTGAGGTGAGATCCTCATTTCCTAAGGATGAGGCCATGTTCCAAAGTAGTCCCTATTTGTTGTCCAGATTTCTCTCCTTGGACTTCCACAAATTACCCAGCTGAAAACCATAGCCTGTATTCATACAGTATCAACATGTTTGGAGCCCAGGTGTCTGGTACTAACAAAGTCACAGTTATATTCTGTCATTAATTTCAATTCTTCTGGAAACTACTCTCCGACAAAGAACCAAAACAGATATTTTCCTCCTTAGGTCTGTCAACTCTTAAGAATGAAAAGAGAAACTATGCTTTCATTGCTAAATTGCTATCTGTACATCTAAGAAGACCTTAAAAAGAATATCTTTAATGAATGTATTCCCTATACAATTAAATTTGAAATAAAGCAAATTTTGACTTCAAAAACTCCCCGAATCCTTTAGGACTAAGAAAACATGCTGTAAGTGAGACGGTTTAAGCTACTTATTATACTCTCGAGGCACATCTCAAACTCCCCAGAGCTTCTCTGCCTGTAATACCTGAAAGCACTCTGGAACCGACCCAGAGGTAGAACAAATCCCCCAGATACTGTGAGTTACAAGAGAATGCTAATTACCTTGGGGAAGGAAAGGTGCTCCAGCCATATTCATCCTCTCTGTTTTCATACAATCTCTCAGGAAAGAGGGATTTGAAAATGAACACTGTCTTGTCTTTTGTCCACTTTCTGAACTGGAAAATCACTGGAGTTTCTGAAAGGTTGCAATAGCAAGAAACAGAAAAGGAATGAACAGACCAGTAAGTCCTTTATTGATACAAAAGCCACATTGGGAAGCCCCATCCTTCATCCTCACAGTGTACATCTGTAAGTGAAGGGCATGAAAATACACTTAGGGAATAGATCGGAGTCACTGTAGGTATACAATGGGGAGCAACCTTCCACAAACAAACTGCTTCTCTATTCTGTAAACATATCAAGCCATCTAGCAGGGGCTGGCATTTACTTTGCTTTTAAGAGTACCTGAGTCTTCTACTACAAAAGAAGTAACCAAAGTAGGCAGGCCCACAAATGTTCCAGCTGTTAGGAGGAAATTGCTTTATATAAACCTGGAAATGATTTTCTCATATGTTTAAGCTATAATAATGAGGGTTTGCAGAAATATCAGAATCTAGTTACCAAGATAATGCTATCTAACCCACAAACAGTAAGTTGTCCTACTTACAGCTCTTTCATCTATCTTTTATTTTTCTCTTAAAAAAGAAATAAAATTAGGATATTTTACATTTGCTGTTGGGTAGCAAAAGTCATCATTATCTGATGATTTGGCTTGCTAACTTGGACTGGAGCACTTGATCTTGCCAGCACAAGGAAAGCCACAGGGGACTTTAGGTACTTAGACCAAAGGAGATAAATTGTGCCCAAGTCAGTGCCCACCCTCCTAGCGTCCAGTGATTTATGTCCTCAATGCTTGGCTCTTCAAAACAAATGGAGTAGATGAACATTTGTGTTTACCTTTAAGGCTTACACCACAGGACTCCTGAAGGAAAAGGAAAGAGTGGAAAGGAGGCCTGATTAGCTGCGATGTGAGGGGCATTCTATGTGATGCAAATTAAACATTGGAGTCTTGGGGACTGCTAGTTTCTTTAACCATTGGATAAATTTGGAGGTTGCAGAGGCTTTTGTGAGAAGTAGAGTTTTTGACTTTTACAGGAAAAAGGTTAAATGCTTTGTTTTTTTTTTTTTCCTTCAACAGTTATTCTTTAATAATCTTAAACTTTTCACAGGGATTTTCTTGAAAAGCTTTCATTTCCTTGATAGGTATGGAAATGTGCTCTTTTAAAAAGTAAAATGTTCCCTGCACGCTTGTCTATACAAGAGAAACACACCTTTTCAGTGGAGAACAAGGCAAGCTCTACTTGCACAAGGCAGAGAATGAGCACAGCGGAGAGAACACCAGGTGTCCTGAGTACATAGACTGTGCTAACCTTGCTCACTTCGATAACAAATAAGAATAACATATATATCCACACACCAGAATGCACCAGCATGACCATTTCAAGTGACTGTACTATTAGAACAAGTCTAGCTGTTGTTATTATCTTACTTATTACTGTAATTGTTGCAAGTCTACTACTAGCAGTATTGGGGTCCTTGGTGTTTCAGGCTTTATATAGTAGGCACATTATATACAGTAGTTTCAATCATCACAGTCCTCTTGATATCTTTGATTATTATCACCTTTCAAGTTTGGATCCAAAGTTTAAACAAGAATTTGATATATTTTTTAAAAGTTCAGCTGCAAGAATAAAGCATCACAGGAAGAAAACTTAATCAGGAAAGAGTAAAGTTGGTACCACAGCAATAAGGCCATCTCCTGGGTGGAAGCAGCTATGATACAACTACATATCTGTATATGTGAACATGTAAGTCTGTACACTTAAGTGTGAGAATTATGTTTCTCCAAACAAAAGGGGAAGGAACATTATACTCTGCTGTTGACAGAGCAGAGGTTTATCAAAGAGTTGGGGTGGTCACATCTGTAGGGAAAAGGAGTGGGTAAGTTGGTTCACGTGGTCATACATCCAAATTGGCACATGCTAAAACACCTGGTCTTTGACCACTGAACTATATAGGAATACATTACCACTCACTGACCTGTATAATCAAACCTGTTGGCTCTTTGAGTTGGTACAGAATGGGAGTAGTAATGTGAGCATAATGACTTATATTTTTAAATAAAGAAGGGGCATTGTGTTAGTCAATTTCAAGTAATTATAACAAAATATCTAAGACAATTAATTTATAAAGAGATAAGGCTTACATTGGCTCACAAGTTTGGAGATTCTGTTTCAAGCCTGGTGGATCAGACTGGATGTATGTGACAAGGCAAAACCATTTACATCCAAAGTCAGGGAACAGCAGCCAAGAAAGGAAGTAGTCAGGGGTCCTTAAATTCCTTTCAAGTGCCAATGACCTAAGGACCTCCAACCAGGCCCCATCCAAACTACACAGGTACAGAGAGAATTTCAGACTGACTTTTGGAGTCCTGGAAGGAGTGCCAGGTTGGGGGCCCAGGTCAGTGATAAACTCTGCAGCTACCCTAGTTTGCCTATAAAAACGTTAAACCTATAATATTCCAGTAGGCTTATTTGCAAAGGGGCCTCAAAACACATTATTATAAGAGCTTTATAAGTCTGAGGATTTACAGTGTTTTAATGTGTCAGCTACTGTTTTAAGGGCTTTATGAATAATAATTCACTTAGTCCTCATTCTATGTTAACATACATTATTTTTATTCATATTTTATACTGACCACAGTGTATGCATAGAGATACTAAGAAAATTATTCAGTGTCATATGACTATTAACTTGGAAATTTTTCTTTGGTACTTTTGTGCCAGAATGTATATTCTGAACCACTCTATCAGTTCTGTCTAAACACTCTATAACTACGTGGTCATACAGTTAGTCATCCAAGTCAGAATCTGTTTTAGTTTTCTTATTGCCGAGGCAAAATACCAAGCATGCAAAGTTACAGTTCATGGAGCTTTCAGTCCATCATCAGCTGGGTCCAGTGCAGGGTGGCACAGTGGAGGGACCCAGTTCCTGACCAGCGGATGGTAACAAATCAACAAGGAACCATAGCCGTCTTTTGCCCCCTTTTCCTTATTCAGACTTTTTATAATGGGAGGTAATCACAACCTTAATCCTAGTGCCCTTGGACCTAGAAAGTAGACCATGAATGAATCACACAACCCAGATCCATCCCCCTCTGAAATGAAATTCTCCATCTAAGGCCATACAAAGCTTTGAGAAAAGATCTAAATACCAGGGAATAACAGGATCTTTTTGAGAAAAAGCATAACTATAATAACATGGAGACAAAATGTGTAAACAGAAATTCTCTCAGAGAAACTTGAACATAAACACACATTCATTCCAATCTCCAATACACAGAAAAAAAATTAACACATCGCAGAGCATAATCCATAGTTGTATTTGTCCCAAGACAGTATGATGAAGTTTTCATCAAAGAAACAAAAATACAAAAAAAATTAAATCATATACTTTTACTTATTATGTCTAAATTTTACATCAGATTCCTGTTCTACTATCTACTTAAAATTACTCCTGCATACATTTTACTCTTTATTTTAAAAATAAATTATCTTTATTGGTACATTATGAATACACATCATAATTGCATTCAGCATTAAGAGTTTGTACCAGAATATGACGTGACTTGATTCTCACTTTTTCCCTTTTCCCTCTGCCCTGCCTCCCCCCACTGCTTATGTGCACAATCTTTGTTTTCTTTTTTCTTTATTATTACCATATCTGTTTTCCCCTCGTTATTCACCTTTACACTCTTTTAAATATTTTCTACTTCACAATATCAACTATACATTCTACAACTCATTTACAACTTCATTTTCTCATACCAGAGAAAAGATATGATATTTACATATCTGTGACCTGTTTATTTCGCTTATGAGGACATCCTCAAGATACATCCATTTGAGCATGAAGTCACTCAGTCTTATCATTTTTAATGGCAGAGTAATACTCCATTCTATAAAAGAACCACATCTTCTTTATCCAGTCTCCAGTTGATGGACATTTGGGTTATTTTCAAGATTTAGCCATCACAAACTGAGCTGCTATAAAAATGGGTGCACATATGTCGCTGTGAAATGTCTCCTTTAATTCCTTTGTGTATATGCCTAGCAGAACAACGGTGGGGTCAAATGGGACCTCCAATCCTAGTTTTTTGAGAAATCTCCACACTCATCTCCACAGAGGTTGTATGAGTCTACATTCCCACCAACAGTGGAGAAGGGTTCCCTTTTCTCCACAGCCTTGCCAACATTTGTTGCTGGCTCATTCGGACATGGAAACCATTCTTTGTGGAGTGAGATGAAATCTCAGTGTTGTTTTCATCTGCATCCCTTTTACTCTTAGCACATAGAATATATTTCTTACCAACTTTGGAAATTTTTCCACTATTCTATCAATGCAGAAATCTATTCACCATCTCACTAAAAGTGATTGGTCAAACTCTTCTGTCAAATTCCTTTTCTTTCAAGATCCTCATCCATTTCCCACCTGGGCATTAGTAGTCATCTGATGGGGAAGCTCCTTCCTCTCTGTAATAAAAATTTTGAGGCAGGTAGAACCAATAAACCTGTACAGTGAGGGCAAAAATCACATCTTTTTGATTTCACTGCTTGTACTTCTGCTGTATGGTCACAGTTCAGATTTATTTAAACTGTGCTGCAACATTGATGACTTACAGTCTGTCTGACAGTCCAAAGAAGTTGACCAACATCAATCAATGCATATGTATCGAATACCTATTTAAGAATACTGGGAGCCTGACCTTTGTATTTACACAGCCAATTTTCCCCCATTGTGCTGATGAAGGGTTTGCTTTTCCTTCCAACGTGTACTACATTGCCCTTGCTCTCATTGACCCTCATATGTGTTCTCAACTTTCTGCCCGATCCAACAAGTGTACTTCAAATTTTGATTTAGGTTATCTGGATGCTAGTAAAACCTATATCCTAAGCAAGTAGAAAGTGTAATGAAAAATTCCCCTACAAATTCTCTATCTTGTCGAGTAATTATTCACAATCTTTCCTCTAGTACTGCAGGACCCAAGTAAATTCAGCACCATAGATCTATTAAATATCATTGCAAAAATTTCTACCAAAATATAATTGCTAAAAGTTTACATATTGATTGCCCTATGCTATTTCCACAGATGAGGAATCTATAAGCACTGTGTTTGGTTGGTTCTGGCTCAAGATTTTTCTCCAACATGTAGTTAAAATTTCTGTAATGGCCCCAGTCTTCAAAGGCTTCATAGGAACTAGAGCATGTACTTTCCAAGATAGATGTTTGGTTAGAGGCGTCAGTTCCTCATCATGGGGAATTCTTTAAAGGGCAGCTTAAGTATTCACAGGACATTGCAGTTAGCTTCTCATCAAGAAAATCATCTAATTATGGAAACAACAAAAAACCTATGATGCTTTTTTTCATAACCTTGCTATGCAATTCAATCTCTACTGTATCTTATTCACTTGGAGCAAGTCAAAAGAAAGTAGAAGTAGTCTTCACCTTTGGAGGGGAAAATGTCAAATAATCTGTGTAGCTATTTCAAAATCACTTTGATGTATAATTGTCAAGGTTCTCCAGAAAAACAGAGCCCATGAGATGATGATAGATAGATGATAAACAATGTTGATTATAAATAAATATAAATTCAGAATATAGGAATAACCTAGATTCTAGATACAGATTTATTATAAGGGATTGCTCACCTGACTATGGATACAGATTAATCTAAATTCTGAAGAGAGGATCAAGGTTAGGTCAGGTGGCTGGAGCTACTGAAAACAAGGAAAGTCCAGTTAAAATATCATCAGAAGAATTCTCTCATATGCATGGGAGGGTCCAGCTTTATTGACCTCTAGTCAGTCTTCCCACTGATTAGATGAATCTTATCAACATTTTGGAAGGCAATGTACTTTATTCAAGTTCACTGATTTTAATGTTGATCTTACCTAAAACTAATGTCACAGAGATATCCAGAAAAATGTTTGACCAACTATTTGAAGACCCTGTGGCCCAGTCAATCTGATGCATTAAATTAACATTTAAAAATATTCAAAAAGTTTATCAGTAATGAAAACTTTATTTTGTTCCTTTAGAATTTTGTTAATTTACTGGTACTTTATCTGGACAATAAAACTTCATATTTAAGTAGCATATTGCAATTTAATGAACATTTTTCAAAAGTTTTATAGCATTTATATTTTATAATATGCATGATGAAAAAATGAAGTAGTAGAGATTGAGAAAATTGTTTTACTTAGTTTTAAGAGCAACTAATTTAAAGAGTAAAACAAAATAATCAGAGAAGTTCTCTCAGTATGAAGCAATAAAAATTTCCTTCGCACTACCTTTCCAGCCACTGAATGTTTCCTAACATCTGCAGAGGCTGCTTCAGTGTTTTCTACATTTACAGGAAATTCCTTTTGTAAGTTAAATTGTGTACTTAAAATTAGGTTCTATATTTTGAAATATGTTTAAAGGATGAGAATGAAAGTACTGAAAGGGAAGAAGAGTGGTCTAGGGCAAAAGGAGCTCACCTGTTCTGTCTCTTTCTTGCTCACCTTGAGAGATTACTCAGGCTTCCAAAAAACGTGAGATTTAGTTGAGATCCTATAGCTCAGACCTTATTTGTTTCTGTTTCAAGAATGAAACTTCACGGAAGGAACAAAAAGCCAGTTTTTCAAGTCAGGAAGAATTACTGGTACATCACTGTCATGTTACTGTCAGCCAAATGGGCATTCGGCTCTGTTGTCTGGGAGTATCTCTTGAAACCAAGGAGGACTGTTACTGGGAGTAGCAGAAGTACTGTGACTTCTCCTAGGCTACTTGCATTTGTAATGTTAAGTTTTTCTAAGTTATGTCATCTCTGAAGTTAAACTTTCCTAGTTTTTTGTATTGTAAAAAGAGAATTTTTTAAAAGTAGAATGCCAGAGCAAAAAGGTTTTGGAAAGGTACTTGGCAAAGTGAATGGGAACATAATTTTGAATGTCTGACTACATTACTTTTATAATTAGAACATTTCATGATTAGAAATGGTTGATTATAAAACCTCATCCAGCCTGTCAGCCAGCTACTTTGAAAGTTCTAAAAAGAATAATTTTTTATCTCAAAAAAGCCCCACCTCCACAATCAAGTAAGATAAAATAACACTCCTGTGTCCCACATGAGAAAAGAACAGAGGTTCCTAAAAGTCAGGCTAAAATCAACGCACTCAGCCCCCACTGTCTCCTACAGACTTGGAGTTGCACTCTACACTACCTGTCCCAGACTTCTTCCAGCTTGCCTCACTAAACTACAGCATGTCACTGCCAGTCTTTCACAGTATCAGTTCAACAACACCCAAAGAAATAAAGTTTCAATTCTTCATCCAGCATATTCAACTCTTCAAAATACAGCACAGTTTTATGCTTTTGTATATTTCAAATAAAAGTAATTTAAATAAATATGGCAAATGTTAGTTGGGAATTTATAGGTTCAGTGCTAGACAAGACATAAACAAAGGAAGACTTATCCTGAGAAGCACTCACCTTAATACGCTAAACAAACAGGTGTACAAAACACTGAACTGTACCTTGACACAATCACTGACAGAGTTGTAGTGAGAATGGTCCCTGTCTCCAGCATTCTCAGGACAGTCTCAGTACCTTTCTCAGCAGAGGCTCCTGGAAGACATTGGCACCTGCTCCCCACATCTGTCCTTCATCTTTCATCCAAAGGAGAGAGCCCCTTCTGATTTTTGAATAACCACTTGCTTTTTTCTTTTGTACTTTGTACTTTTTGTACTCTTCTCTTTTGTACATTTGGATATACTTTTTACTAATTCCCTTAGTTAAATTCTCTATGTTTGCCTTTGTCTGAATAACTTGTTATCTTGATTGCATATTGACTAAGCAAACTACTAGCACATTGTCAGGTTCTACTGCTGAACAATTTTATAGAGGAATAAATAAATGGTGAATGAGAGTGGATCTTTTCTAAATTTGAGACTCAGCTTTGGAAAGAAGTCTTATGCTCAGACAACATGGAGTTGAAGAACAGCTTCACTGAGGAATGGAGAATTTCCTGATATTCTTAAATTTTTCAAAAGGGAAATGACCAGATTTTCATTGTAATTATATTAAGCTGTGCAGAAGATTTTATCATCCCTCATCTTTATTTTCCAACAAATAAGAGGTAGAAAAATTAGTAATCAGTTGGAATTCCAATTTCAAGTTACAAAGTACACTCCTTTCTGTAGGAAATTGAAAATGCCAATGGAAAGATTTTACACTTCTCTTTATCAGTTTTCCTAGTCTGGGTGTTTGCTTTAGCAGTACTTTCATGCTGTCTTTGGAGATCAAATCAGAGTTATCTGCAAACAGTTTTCATTTTCAATAAGGCCATAAAGTTTAAAACATACAGAGAATAATGTATTGACTACATAGCATTTGAGGCTATTAGGGCGAAAACGAATACACTGTACTTTTCTTTTGCAAGGGGACAATTTTGTCAGTATGCTCTGCAAGCAAAGATCAGACAGGGGAATTAGAGGGACAGTTTGATTTCTTAGGGAGATCAATGAATATGACAGGTTAATAGATGGCGCACAGCTGGTGTCAGGTTCAGGAGAAGTGATGACAGGGGACAAAGGGGCAGACAAGATGAACATTTATAGAACCAGAGACTGATTCTATGTGGAAAATCAGAATACCCCAGGGAAAGCAGGCGTTAGTAGTTATCTTTCTTGGGATAAGCAGGACAATCAAAACACTTTAGACATTCAGAGAGTCCCCTAGGAACCAAGCCACTTCTATCTCAAGGCCACAGGGACATCTCAGAACAGCACTCTGTGCAGTGAAAGCGTCAGGCATGGTTTCTAGATTACTCTTCTTGAATGACAAGCTCCCCAGAGAAGAAAGGAAGAACCACGCACCTGGCGAAGGTCAAAGGCATGCTACCACTTTTTCTTCAGCCATTCTAACTCAAGGGATACAGTGTAACTAAATAGGGAAAAAACAAGGTCATGGAAATTGGCTATACCTGCAACCAAATTTCATCTCTGCCATTTCTATAAAGAGGCAAATAATTCAGCTTCTGTGAATCATTTCCTTAGCTCTAAAATGTGAATAAAAATAACTAGCACAGTGAGAACACCTAATAAATGGTGGTGGTCCTGCTTGTGCAGATGAGTGCTTGTGGTCTTGGGGCTCGTATCATCCCCTCCCCCTGATATTAAACCACAAAAGTTGTTTTTATATTAAACAATACATTTTCTCCAGCTTATACTAAGTCATCAATAGACATTCTCATGTTAGAATAGTGTGATCCAAGCAGAATTTAAACCACATGCCAAAACTAAACAAAACAAGGCAGTTTATTTACGATATTTATTCTCATACATACAACTAATTATTTTTCCAAAAAATGTAACAGTACTACTAGAAGGGAAATTGGAGCAAGGTAAATATTATCAAATTGTGGGCTAAACACATTTAAAATCTATGAGTCAAAGCTTTCCTTACTAAGAAAGGCAAATTAAATATAAAAGTACATAACAGTATGCTGAGGGAAATGGATAAGTATGAGTAAAATGATGAACATATATCTGAAGGAAATATTCAAAATATCAGTTGAACAGCAATCATGGAGGCTGAGTATATTCAAGGACATTTAGGTGACCTCACTAAATATCAAAATGTTCCAAATCCACAGAACATAAAGACAAAAGTACAGAAATATTTTTATCTGGAGAATATTTATTATGATCATTTTGTAAATAATTTCTGAATCATCTATTAAAAACATTAATCAACATAGGGAAAGAGTAGTGGCAACTGAATTAATATCAAAGTCAGGCTCCTGCTTTGGCAAATGTATAAGACATTTTGTTTCTTGTCCTTGTCTACAAAATAAGGATCCTAACATCTGCTTAAGGGAACTAAATCTGAAAAGCAATGTATGTGCAATGTACATTATGCTGATGTACACACTGGTATCTCAACAAATGTAGTTCTTACTCTAAATTAAAGGCTATTAATCCTTCAATATTAGTAGGTAGATGAAACAGCCAGTTTATTGAATTAAAAAAATGTAGTTTGAGGAAATTTCCTTAGTCCAAATAGCTCTTGCAAGCATAGGGAAACTGAACCTGGATTCCCAGCATTTTGCATTATATGCATATAAATTATTACAATTAGATAAATCAGAGTGTAAATACTAAGGATTCATAATCAGCCTTACCAACTCTATATAGGGAACAGAATATTTTTAAATGATTCTCTTTATTAAACTTGGTAGAAAGATGAATAGCACAAAAATTAAAGAACTAGGTCACAATACTTTGAGAATAATTCTTAGCAATGAATTAACTGCCTTCAGAACTAAGGAAGAAAAGACTTTAGAAGGGGATACTGTATAACTGTATGATGATAATGAAACATGTCACTCTGGCCCATGTAATGACACAATCTGTGGAAAATTCACTTCAATAAAAATAACATGATGAGAATATGAATATATTGCATCACTATTTTCATGACTTTATTATTCAAAGAAAAATTTAAATAACTGCCGAAATTCCATAGTGGAACATTGGGAGGGAGGAGATGGCATATTGTCCCAGAAACACGGTGTAGAGAGATATGTTTGAAAACCTTGTTTCGATTTCTAGCCATGCCTGATTTCGTTCAGGAATGCTAGATCTGATACGCACTAGACAATACAAGTATCGGCCTAGAGGAGAGCAGAGAGACTGAGGGACGGCCTTTAGACCTGCAACAGACGTGCGTCTCTAGCTGTCCCTCCCTT
>PVIR01013011.1:30617-43333 GCA_004026965.1 Petromus typicus | reverse complement strand
TATTTGGTTTTTTAATTCAATATAGACACACACACCATTCAAGTTCACACACACCCCATAATTTGAACCGAGATGCCCAGTGGATTCAGAGGTTGGCTGAGCTCCCCCAACTGAACTCTCTACTCACACACTGGAGAAACGAAGCGTATCCTTCTTACTACTGTCAGGAAGCACATTCTCTGGAACCACATAAACTAATGCCAACTTTTAAAATGTGAAATGGCATGATGGGAGTAAATTTGTGGGGAAAAAGTACTTTAGAGCAAAACTTTTTGAAGATAACATTCTTGATACCTCTTAGGAAATATAATCTTCAATCAGGCCAAAAATAATAAAGCAGGCAGGAGAACAAGGATTTCATCCTATTTACACAATGATTATAATTTTGCAGATATTCACAAATGATTGTAATTTTGTAGATATTCCCAAAGCAGACGTTAGGAAGTCTTCTAAATACTTGCTTCATATTTTTAAAAATTAGTTTAATCACACGCCACAAAAGCTCAATGCATGTTTAAAAATAATGGCATACTGTCTTCATCCACTGTTCACAATAGAATTTTTAGCTCCTGGATATTCTTACCTGGAAAATCAAAAAGACACACCTGAATGGCTCTTGAATTAAACAGCACACCAACTAGAGGAAAAGAAAAACACTAACCTGACATTTCTTACACTTCTCCTCTGCACTGAACGTTCCTGCTTGGCTTCCCGAAGGTGAGCCTACTGCCCCGGAAGCTGTGTCCCCGCCCCAGGGATGACTTCCCTGGGCCGGGGACTCTCCACATCCCCAGCAAGCAGGACCAGCAGGCACAGGGCCACAGGAAAGCCCAAGGCCCTCCCTGTCCCCCCTTATAACCTTCTTTTAAAATTCTGCTGGTGGAAGTTCCTGTCTTCTGACAATAAACTTGTGCTCTCTTCTTGTTTCCCCTTTGGAAGTTGTAACCCATCCTGTCTTTTGCTTTATTTTGTTTTGAATTTTTTTTCCTTCCCCTCAGAAAACTCAAAGTTCACTTTGTTCTTGGTTCTGTCTTTCCTCAGCTTGAATTTTCTGATTCAAAAACATCTCTTTTGATTCTTCTTGTACAAGGCTTTTTGGTCTTTGTTTAAATGATTCAGTTGTATATAATCTCATCAGGCCCTTTTGGAAGCAGATAGAGTATAAATACAAATGAACCTATATGTGCGTGCATGTGAAGTATTGAAAAATCATGTTTAAATTTTTTAAATTGTTACAGTAAAAGACATATGTCCTCCTGAGGACAGCCCCTGACGGAACCCCCTGCAATTTCCCGTTCTAATGAAACGATTAGCTCTTGGGGATAACAACCTTCATTCTGCACATGTGTGACTGAGGAAAAGCTGTAAATGCTGCTTAAGGAACCCAGTCATGGATTCGATCTTTGTGCTGTAAGCAGTCTCTGGGATGGTGCGAGCTGGCTGTACCATAGAAACTTTCCCCTTCCCTTTGAATATACTTATCCCATCTGTCTTAGTTAAGTTCTCATTGCTGGGACAAAATGCTCAACACCCAGAAGTTAAAGGAAGAATGCTTTATTTGGGCTCATAGTCCACGGTCAACTGGCTGCAAGGCAGAATGGCATGGAGGGCGCCATGGCCAAGGAGGCTTCTGGTGGCACAGCAGGCGGATGTAGAGAAAGGGACGAGGGAAAAAAGCCTTCCAGGCCATGCCCCCAGTGACACCTCCTCCAACCAGGCCTCAGCATCACAGTTAGCTGCAAACTCCTCAATGGAGTAATGAGCATGAGTATCACACTCCGTGATCCAATCACTTCTCAAAGCAGCATCTATGACTGCATGAGGGTTTGGAGGACATATAACACTATCATTCATGTCACTTCCTCCAGCAGCTCTGGAAGTCCTCTTTCTTGTCTTTAGTTGTGCTTTTGTGGCTGCCTCCCTATCCTGAATCAACTCAAGATATTTATCTGTCATGGTTATTTTGATTTTGGGGAAGAGCCAGAAGTCACATATGTCAGATCCCACGGGCCAGCCTGCCTTCCATTGGCTGGCACTCAGCAGCATCATTCAGTGTATTTGTGCTCACACAAAGAGCCTCTCGACAAACCTCCAAAACCTCATCAGAAAGTGACAAACTGGAAAAATGCATTAAAAATAAGACAAAGTATTATATGAAGGAGGTTCATGACAATGTGTTTTTTACTGTAATTTCTTTTTATTTAAACATGTACCAGTTGTTTCAATCACCCTCCCTCTGTATGCACACGTAAAAATAAATAACTAAAATATAAAGGCCAGAAATTTCAGGATAGGCTGAAGATCATCAAGGGTGACATTTTTAGGATAATAAATCTTGACACTCTGTAGAATTATGTCAGGAGAGAGGCCACCCAGTGTACACAATTTCAGGCATCACAGGAAAGTTCCAAACCATCCACACACAACCCAGATGGAGCAACACCAAGAAAACACTGACTACAGCCTCTCAGGATCCTCAGGGGTTTAAGCTCACTGACGAAGGGATGCTCCTTCTGGATCACAAAGTTCTGGGAAGCCTCCTGAGGACAGCCCCTGTGGGAACCCCACCGTAATTTCCTGTCCTACTGAAATGATTAGCTCTTGGGGGTAACAACCTTCATTCTGCACAGGTATGAGTGAGGAAAAGTTGTAAACAGTGCTTGAGGAACCCAGTCATGGATTCAATCTTTGAGACAAAAGAAGCCAGGATCCTGGCTGTGCTTTAAGCAGTCCTTGGGATGGTGCAAGCCAGCTGTACAGAGAGCCAAGTTTAGTGCAAATATTTTTGGTCCATTGCACCCACCAGCCATCCTTAGCATGCTTTCATCAGCTTCCCGTCAAGCAACTGCTACAAAAACACACAGAACCTTTGAATCTGAAGGATTTTAAAGTGATACTGCAAGAAAGAAATGGGACTTAGCTTGAGGCTTTATCTTCTTCTTTCTTAATTCACAGCTTCCAGTTAAAGCAACATAAATCTTAATACTGTACTTCTTCCTTTGGGAAAATTGGTTTTTCTGACAGTTCTCCAGTATCGTTTCCCAATGAAACATAGAAGGGGACTTGTTTCCACAGAAGCTCCTGTTTCCTTAAGTGCTGTATCAAGGAAAATGGAGGCAGCTGAATGAATCCTTTCCTTCTGCATCTGATATTTTGTTCCACACGCTGGCTTCCTGGAAGGATGTTAACCAACTGCAAGAAAATTAGGCACAGGACACATTGGCTAGAAAGTGAGAAGTGATCAGAACTGATTCTTTTGCAAATGCTGTTTCTATGAGGTATTGATATTAGGATCATGCCATCCACCAGAACCAAGGAAAAGAGTCAGGGGAAGTCCTGCTCTGGCAAAAGACCAGACTCTGGAGTTACTAATCCCTCCTGCCTCTGCCTTTAGGCACTGGAGGTACTGATGTTCTGAGCCACAGATCAAGCCCCACACCCCAGTATCCCCCACCTCAGACACCATCAAGCACATCATGGAATTCAGTATCCTGTTTCCATCAGCACATTATCTCTAATTCTATTCATTCCAAACACCTTGATAGCAATAACTACCAACCTGATTCCCTCAAATAAGTAGTGACTATATCCTAGGTCTGTAGGCCAAAATTTTGAGTAATTTTCAGCTATTTCTCTGCCCTGGGTCACACAAGACCAAAGTCAAGGTGTTGGCTCACCTGACTCTTACTTGCAGGCTTGGGGGGAATCTGCTCCCCATCCAGGACCCTTCGGCTACAGGACTGAAACTTCCATCTGCAGGAACCTACCTAAGCTACCTGAAGCTACCTGCATTGTCCGTCATGTTCCACCCACCACATTCAAGCTCATAACAGCATATGGCGTCCTTCTCACACTTTATGTCTCTCTGATGTCCTCTCCTTCCTTGTCCTCAGATTCTCACTTTAAGGAAAGGTCTCTGCTTTATGGATTCATATGCCATGTTGCTATCTCCTGCCCTTCACCCCCTGGACCTGAGTGATCTCCCTGACATCACCAATTGGTGATTAACAAGTACTCAGTTGCATCTGCAAAATCTTTTCTTCCATGTCAAGAAACACATTCGCAGGCTCCAGGAAACAGGACATGTTCGTCTTCAGGGGCTCTTCTGTCTACCGAAGGGCGCAAGTTTTTTCAGCTGCCAAGTGGATCTATAAAGCACAGCCCAGGGACAGCCCTCTGTGCCCACCCATGCTCTCTTGTGCTGGACTAAGCCACGGAATCATCCTTCTATCTGACTGAGTGCTGTGCAACAGCCATACATCACTCCCTCTGGGCACCAAGTGCCATCAAAGTCTCCCCCACAGAGAGATAGGTCTCCACATGCCCTATGCCCAAGTGTTGGCACTACAAATTTCCAGGACAATCCTTCTACCCCTGTCTCCTCAACCTCCCCTCACTGCCACTGAAGAGTTTTTCTACAGTACACAGAAGAGCTGGAATGACACAATGCTGCCAAGTCACTGGTCACCTAGTTAAGCCATCAGTCAGGAAATGGTTTTCCTCCTGGAGATCAAGTCACATTTTATAACATGTGGATGTCAGCAATGTGTTCTCACAAACCTAGGTTGTTATGAAGCATTTCTCTGTGTGTAAAAAATACATACTAGCTGTCTTTTCTCTACTGCTAGAAACATAAACAGCAAAAAGAATTTACATAATGAAGGTTTAGTATTTCCCAACCTCCCCATTATTTCAACTCCTACTCAGCAAATGTCCCACTGGGAGTCTAGCTTCATACCCAATTTACAAGCATCACATCATGCCACAAAAAGCAGCTGAGATCTAGAAGGAGAAGCGACAGGAAGAGCAAAGAAATCTTCTCACAAGTGGAAAGTCCTTGCTCCTTGACCTCAGCTGAAGAGCGCAGACAACTAATCTCTCCACCTGCACAGCCTCCCATCCCTCAGGTCACCAGTGTTGCCCTTCACACCTTTCACACTGAAATTAGGCTGACACTATGTGAAACCATTGTCCTGGTTTACTTCATGCCCCTTCTGGCTTTAACTTCATGTAAGTATTGTTTATTATGAGTTACAGGCCACATACTCAGTTGCATGAAACATCACATCTTTCTATATCAGTTTGATTTCCAAACCCAGGGCTGATAAGGTGAAGTTGGTGAGAAATGTATCTCCCATCACTTTTGGAGTTTCCAGACATCTCCCTGGAACTGACTAGGGAAGGAAAGTGTATGTACTGCTACGGGTCGAGGGCTGACCCTCTGGATGAGCATCAGTTTACTCCTCACAAAGACACCCTCTTCTGCCTATGCAGCCCTGAAGGGCTCTGCTGTTGCTCATCTCACATGGCCCATCTGCCTGATGAATTCGGTGCCACTGCCATTTCTCCCTGGGGTCCTTCAGCATCTCTAGGTGCTGCCAGGAAGCAGTAACCAAGCTGCTTTTTCCAAAACTCTTCCAACCTCCCCAGTGGGAGTGGCTGAGGTAGACAGCAGGAGGCTCTGTCACACCTCTCCCTCCTGCATTTCTTTGAGCGTCAGTTGCCAAATGGAACCTGCAGGGTCTACACCTTCATCTCCTTAATAGACAGGTTACTACAGTAACTCGCTCCATGCAGCCTTCTCTCTGACCCAGGGGGTTCTTCTAACCTTTGGGACAGCATCTTCTAACCTTTGGAACAGCATCTCCCTCACCATAAAAACGGTCCACAAGTTAGATTAGTATCAACGCTTAGGGATTTAAAACAAACTTAGGTAAGTACCATGGGTATTTCTCAGTAAGTTGTTATATAGTTTCTTTATCAACCTTCCAGGACAAAACAAATTACTCTTTTCTGGATTCCCACTTAGTATGAAATTTGTAGCCATTTTTAGTTTGTCATTTATGCTATCCATAATTGAAGACCACCCAAAGGAGAAAAGCAAAGCCTTGGGCTGACGAGTTAGCTCAGTGGATCCAGCGCCTGTCTTGCAAGCGCAAGGACCCGGGTTCGATCCTCAGCAACCACATACCATACTGGTGTGGAGACTCACGCCCAGCAGCAACCAGTACCACATACCACAGTGCCAGGTGTGGTGACTCACGCCTGTAATCCCAGCACTCAGGAGGCAGAGGCGGGAGGATTGCTGTGATGTGAGTTTGAGGCTGAGCTCAGGGCCAGCCTGAACCACAAAGCAAGACCCTGTCTCAAAAAACCTAAAAAAAAGAAAAAGAGAGAGAGACATTACGTTGTTCCACTTTGGGCTGTTGTGAATAGGGCTGCTACGAACATAGACATGCGATGTTTTGTGTAAACATGTTTTCAGTTCTCTTAGGAAACTGCAGGGACATATAATAAGTTTATGTTTACCTTTTTAAAGAATCCTCTCCTTTCTAAAATGTCGATGTAAACCCTGCTGAGCAAGTGGGCTTCCTGCTCTCCAGGATGTTTCTCTCCTCTCTGGACCCTGCAGGGACCTCAGTGTCCCACAGCACAGTGGATCAAAATGGTCTGCTTCCAAGTACACTTCAGATCTCTCTACAGTAGGGTCTGTCCCTTGAATTCCATTGTGTATCCTCAGGGTTCACTAGTCAGCCAGATAGCCAGCACCTCACTGGCGCCCAGACCTGGGTGGGGCTAAAGACATGAACCTATTAAGACACCATTCTCTCCGTAGTTTGTTCCTCATTGAACAATGCATGATTTTCTTTGGGATACATATGGATTGCTGCTGATGTAGTCTAGCATAGCCTCTGACATAAGGCAGAGGTGAAATTACAAGGTAAATTCAGAAAGCAGTAAACCTCAGATGTGGAGACAAGAGCAACCTCCAGCCACTGTGGTACGTTAAACTCATGCTTCATTTAAAAGTGAGTGCCTCTGAGCATTTCTCTGTTCTTAGTACAAAGGCCCATTATCTTACACCAAATACAGTCTCAGATAACACTGATGAATAAAGCTCTGCATTGTGTCTGCAAGAAAAATGATCTAAGTGATACGTGGGTTATACTGTGGCTGTATTGTTCAGAATTTCTAGGCCTGAAATTCTCCCACTCCACTTCTACAGCATGATTAGTGTATCTAAGGATCACGGAGGGCAGGTTAATTTTTTAAACGTACAGTGAACTCAGCCCTACTGTCAAATGCTGCTGTTTAACACCTTGATCCTCCCGGCTCACGGCTTTGTTGGCGCAAGGTGTTATCTAATGCAGTGGTGCCACTCAAGGACCTGCAAGAAAGAGACTTAATGCTCAGCTCTGCGAGACTTGATGTCAGTGCCATGCAGAAATCTCTTTTCTTCCCCCAGTAAATTCTCCCTTGATGTTGAAGGGTTGAGGCTGAACATGATCAAACACCAATTAAGCCGTAATGATTTCAGAATTATGTGAGATGATGACTAGGAAAGGCTGATCTGCTCCTGAAAGATAAATGGAGAAGAATGCAAGGGAAGGAAATACTAATTCAGGAAGGAAATATATGCTTGAAGCGTGGCAGCTCGCAACTGCACACAGACTCACCCTTTTCCTTGTATACCAGTGTTGGTTGTTGTCTATGCGAGGTTTTCCCGGCCGGAGAGGGTGAGGCGCAGAGTCAAGCACAGACCCTGGGGAATGTTTCTGGAACTTCCGATTTATGCAGGCTTAAGTGTCACATATATAGCAAAAGGTCACAGGGTGGGGTGAAGGCTAGGAGGGAGAGTCTATAGGTTTGACCTAGGGTTTTGCCCAATAAGAGAACTTTGTGAGTGGGTGGTCTATATGGCATTAGCTATGGGGGAAGGTGAGGCAATGGGTGAGAGACAAGAGGGGTAGGGCTACCAAGATGGCCGCTGACAAGGTTCAACACGTGGGAGCGAGTGTGCTCAAGCCAGAAGGGTCTCCGAATCTGCAGGGAGACAGACTATCAACCTCTAGGCTCAGGAGACAGGCACACGGTTCACTTGCCCTAGCCAGACTTGAAGCTCTCCCTTATACCAGCCCTTCTCTCTGGATTTCCAGTTTCTGCAAATGGGACCCTACCTCCTCACACACTCAGACTAAGGCCCTGCATCAGTCTGGGGTGCCCTTCTCTTCCACTACAGGAGCCAAGATAGCCTCCCAAGCCCCCCATGTGCCCTCCCACACTTTCTGATGCCACATCCTACAAGACTATTTTAAGCCTTTAGTATTCACAATTATTAAAATATCCCCCCAGCCAGCTCATTGCCTGCATCTCAGTAGTGCTATCAGTTGTATTGATCCTCTTGTGTATACAGGTTCGGAGGGCCCCTGCTTAGCTCAACAAGAGCCAAGGACTGGTGCCCACATGCACCAGTTCAAAGGATCTATTTCTGTTCCCTTACACACAGACCTGCTGTCTCAGATGGGGTTCACGCAGGCCTGACATGGGGATTCACATGCAGATGACTACCCTACCAAGGGTGTGAGGTAGGAGAGGGAAATGGCAAGAGAAGGTATAATTTCAGACAGAGAATATGGCTGGGACAGCAAGGAGCAGTGGCCTAAGGAAGCAAGAAAGTGCTGAGGTTGCTGTGATGCCAGATAAGGTCCCCAGCTAAATCCATGGGTAGATGTGAACTCCAGGGGCTGTGGTTTCTTCCTAAGAAGGCAAAACTGGCCCAAGAATCCTGAGGAGTCCTCAGCCAGCTAAAGTTACAGAGCTGACCAAATGAGCAAAACATATAGTCACACAGCAGAAGGGCAGGAGGGTGACCGGAAGTTTTAGTGAGGTTGTGACAATGTCTGTAACACCTACTTCCCTACCTAGTGTCTTACTCCTATCCTAGAAGAGATCACCCTTTGTCTCCACTTGCCAGACCCTGAGCATCTCCCAGAGCCTGGTTAAGAAGGTTTAACAAGCCTTGTATAACCAACACCACCTCCAATATACACTTATACACAGCAGCAAAAGGGCCTTTGTCAACAACAGAGCCTTGGTTGAGTGGACAAAGCGGTTCACTGACCAGGCCCAGAGCACACCTTGGAGTCATCTTGGAAGAAGAGGGCATCCAAGGAAGAAAGGAGGGCAGCTCAACAGGGTAAAGGGCCCAGTGACCCGGATGGTGATGGGCAAGCAGCCCTGAGAAGTCCAGAAAGTTGGCCATGCAGGACCTGGACCCTTCGGGGGCAACAGGGTTCCAGCCCCTTCACTGAGTCTCAGGAAGTTTTCACCAGTCTTTTCAGAGAGCAGTGCAGCTGCATGAGACAGAAATAAAATCAGAAGTAGAAACCTACAACAGAAGGAAAATTCTCTGAATGGGGACCAACGGTGGAGATGAAAGGAGAAGAGAAATAAAGCTGTAACGTGGCAGGTGGCCAGGATCAACCCAGGTGCCCCAGCCTAGGTCAGGCTGGCCGAGCAGATGGCCCGATACTAACTTCCACCATGCAGAGGAGGAGGAAGCTGCTTCGGCACAAATGGAGCCTCTCCAAGATCAAAGAGGATGCTTTTGAGGTTCTTGAGATGAAATGTCAAAAGAGAGAACAGTACTCACTAGTTCACTGTCAGCATCGTGACTCTCTACAGTAGAGGTCAGCAAATGAAATATTTAAATTCTTTGCCTCCTTTTCCAGTAGAGGTGGTCACGGGATATAAGCTGACCACTGAAAAGTAAGCAAAAGTTCTTAGGAAGGCTCCTCTGTATTCTTCTTCCCTGTTCCCCCATTTTGCTGCCTGGAATGTGGACATTGGTCACTGGTGATGATGCAGTAGCCATTTTATGACCAGAGAATGAAAGTCACAAGCTTCAAGGTAGATAAGGAAGCTAAGCAGTCTGGCTGGTTGATACAGTCTTTGTGAGTTAATGTAACAACAGCTGCTGTAACAGGTGGACTAAGAAGCTTCACGACACAATGGTTTATTTATTATGTATGTGAACCTCAAATGGCAAAGAATAGAAGGGATGGCTCCACCTTCTAGGGAATCTATCCCTCAGTGACAAGGCTAATGGAGAAGACTCCATCTTTAACAGGTGGTTTCTCAGATCACCTTATTTGTGGATATACAATAAGTACAGGGAAAAAGAGGGAACAGATTATCCTCACGGCAAAACTTTATGGAGCAAAACCAACCTAGTAGGTATCACTTCTGCTGACTTTCCTTTCCCAGAATTCTGCCATATGGCCACGTGAACTGCAAAGAACTCTGGGAAATGTAGTCCATCCCAGGAAGAAAAAAATCAAAATTCCCCCTATTCGCAGGCCACCATACCAGATCTGAAATGCTTCCTTCTAACTTTCTGGATATAGAACAAAAAGGGTTCTCTGCCTGTTTAAGATATTGTGCTGTCAGTATCCTTGTTATTCTCAGCCAAGTATAACCTTGTCTGAAGCCCAGGATAACAACCATAGTTCAGCATTTACATATAAAAGAAATTAATTTTAACATTCTCAAAACTAATACAGTATTGCTATCTCGTGACAATTACAGCCCTTACCAAATAGTAATTGATGAATCCAGGTGTGATGGTGCACACCTGTAATCCCAGCACTTGAGAGGATGTGAAAGATGAAGTACCACAAGTTCAAAGCCAGCCTGGGCTACACAGTGAGTTCAAAGCCAACTGGAACTACCTAATGGGGTCCTGTCTCAAAAAACCAAAGCAAAATTTAACTTATTATGTTACCGAGCTATGATACACAAGGTGAAATTTACATGGTATCTTTCCTTCCCATGATGATGATTTCTGTCACTGTATATTTTACCTCAGCATCAGAAGTCTAATGTGTGAGGCTCTGTGTGGTTGTGAATTCTGGACCACAATGTTCCCTTTATTCCAAGGAAAAGGATGAGTCTACCTCTTGCCCCGCCACTGGATTAAAAGACTTGAGAAATAGAATTTCTCTAAGTCTGTGATGGATGAGACTGTCAGAATTATTGCTGCAATGCTAAATATTAGCAGCTATGTTTTCCTACATCAAAGACTGTGCCACAGAAAAACTTTGCAGACACATGTAAAAATCTAACAATATGCATTCAGTAACTTAGGTAGTTTTGAAATAAAGCTTAATGCAGCCTTGTGAAATCGTGATTTAACATCAATTTCCTAAATTTTAGCCTGGGAGAGATCGTAGCCCTTTCACAGAATGAAAAAGGAAGGAAATACAAAATTAGGCCACTGGTCCAAGATACAAGTGAATTAGCCACAGTTTGAGCTAGGCTTTCTGGCTCGCAGGCTGGGCCCACTGTGCTATGTCTGATTTTTTTTAATACATCAACAGTTAAACACAGAATTGCTGTATTGTACTCTACTTCTGGACCTGTGCTCAAATGAATTAAAATCAAAGTCTTGAGGAGGTATGTGTACAGCCATGCTCCCAGCCACATTGCTCACAAAGTCAAAAGGTAGAAGTTGCCCAAATATTCATCAGGTCAGGAATAGGTAGACAAAATATGATGTACCAGAAGGTGGAATATTGTTCCTACCCAAAAGGAATGAAGCTATGATGAGTGCCAAAATATGATGAACCTTGGAAACATCAGAGTAAGTGAAGTAACTGGACACAAAAGAGAGACGAATCATTCCACTCACCGCAAACAGTCAGAAGGAACAAATGCCTAGAGATGGAAGTGGAGCGGGAGTTGCTGGGTCAGGGGAAGGGTGGGAGTAGTTAGTGTTTAATGGCCAGAGAACTTATGTTTAGGATGATGAAAATCATCTGGAAGTGGATAATGATGATAGCTGTACAACACTGTGAACATGTTTAATGCCACTGAATTATTCACTTAAAAATTATAAAGTTGTACAATGTATGTCTTAGCACAAAAGAAGTATAAGGACTAAAAATAAATAAATAAATACTTTCAATAAATGGGGGAGAGGGTTCTGCCTAAGAATTTGATTTCATTCAAATTTAAGAGAGTCAAATTCAAAATTTCAACTTGTTCCTTGATCTGAGGGTAGGTGTTCTCCATAACAAAACCCCTTGAAGAGCAACTCCAACCCCAAAACAAGCCTGCCTTCTAGTAGATGTTCAGTAACTGTGCAGGGAATGATTTTTTTATTCAAAGGGAGGCTCTGAGACCAGACCGGGAATGAGAATACAGAGCTAACGCCTATAATCCCAGAACTCTGGGAAGCACTTAGAGACTTAGTGAGACCATGTCTTAAAACAAAATATAAAACAGGCTGGAGATAGAGCTCAGTGTGAAGAGCTGGGTTAAATCTCCAGTTCCACATGAAGTAAATGGACAGAAAAGGGAGAAAGGTAAGGAAACATGGTCAGAGGCGGAAGTGGAGGAAGATCGCTGGAGTGAGGGTGCCTCGGGCTGTGAGTTGGCTGAGGAACTTCCAGACAGAGATGTGTAAGTCAGAGCTTGGGATGAATCCAAGTCACTAAAGCCAGGGACTCCCAGGCAGCAGAGTGAGGATTCTGATCACCCCATTTTATGTAAAGTCGGGGCACAGGCCCTGAGCTGTTCATATTGAAAACAAAACAGTGAGACCTGAGGACATTCCCCAGCTCCAAGCGCGCATGCGCATACACACACACACGCACACACACACACACACACACACACACACACACACCCCTACTACTACTATTACTACTTGCCTTACCTGAAGTTTCCACCTCCATACATCTAACCAACCAGTTTCAAAATGGTCAGAAAACAGCTGTATCCATGATAACCACGTCCTTGTTATTCCCTAAATAATTCAGGGTAAAACTATTTGCACAACCTTTGCCTTGTGTTGGGTATTATAAGAAATCTAGGGAAGGGGGCCGGGGAGTTAGCTCAGTGGTTCCGGCGCCTGTCTCGCAAGCGCAAGGACC
>PVIR01013011.1:0-30517 GCA_004026965.1 Petromus typicus | reverse complement strand
ATGTTCTTTGATTTTCTTCTGAAGAACTGCATAGTACACACAGTTCTCCTCCCCAGCACATATTCATAAGATTTCCAGCATTTAACCTACCATAATTTCTAATCACTGCTTGTTAACGATTGAGAAATGGTCTATCCCTACACCAACAAAATGGAGCGGGTTCTGCTAGCACTTTCTTCTCAGGTTTTATTCAAATATCATGTCAGCATATTAAAAAATCAAGGTCAATTTTATAACATCAGTCAACCCCAGCTAATAGTGACACAATGACTTCACAGGTTAGTGCTCCTTAGAACTATGCGGAAATGTAATTCTTGTCCGAGTGTAGTCCCCTGGGCTTTAATCAAAGAAAGTCACACAATATTTTAAAAGTTCCAGGCGGCCCAGGAGCTTGCGTTTTAGCAATTCAAATTTTCATTCTAGAATATAGGAAGTTTCCTATCTCTGGACCATATTTGGAAAAAATGTATCCTGCCGAGGCTTTATTTTCAGCACAGTTTCCAGGAGTAAGAATTAAGCACACCCCAGTAAGACTCTGGAGATAGGACAAAAGATGAAGAGGAATGAAGCTAGCCAGACTCAGCAAACTCAGATGTTACAAGCTGAAGTGTGCCCCCTAAAGCCTCACAAATGGAAGCCTCAACTCTCTGTACCTGAAAATATGCCTCTGTTTAGAAATAGGGCCTTTAAAAGGTGAGTAAGCCCGCTGAGATATCCCTAATCCAGTCTCACCAGTGTCCTCACAGGAAAGGAAATTTGGACAGTAAGAGCAGGTGCGGGGCCACGGGAGGTGGCCAGTGGAGATACAGTGAGAAGGCTGCTAGTTGCAAGACGAGGAAGATACCAGACTCAGACACCCCAATCTCAGATTTCCACTCTCCAGCACCGTGCACTGTTTATGCCCAGCCCGTGGAATCTCACTGCAGCAGCCCTGGCAGACTAACAAGAAGATGTGGCTCCTGTCACTTGAGTCAGCTCCCCGTGGGCAGGAGGTGTTGGAAACATGTCACAATGTGACGTTCTTCATTGTCCCACCCAGGATGCCAGAAATCAGGGATGTGTTAGACACTAATGTTCTTTCCTGGACAAACTGTAGAGAGATCAGAGATCGATCCACCAACAACTGAGACGATGCAGTTCGACCATTCTGACCCGACCACATCCCTCCCTCTTGTGAATGAGCGCACAGCAGAGGTCTCCATCTTGGTTGTGAGAAGCTGGTTCAGCCTGACCACGCAGATTCCTAGACAGTGACTCACCTCATGGGACCTTCCCGTCTTCCCCTGAGGTGCTGGCCGGTATTGAACCCACTATCAGGTGGAGATGATAGGTTTATTACAAGTGTTATTTGCCAGTGTTAAGAGCTGCAATCCTTTTCTACTTATTTAGAGATATTCTGCTGCAGTTGAGCCAAGTCTGACAACATTCTGGCAGGTATCGTGATAGCAGCTGAAAGATGTTAGCTTAATTAGATTAACTGCCTGCAAAACTTGTCCAGAGATTCGCTATATGCTTGTTTCCCTTCTCCTTGCAGCTCTTTCCTGCCAGTGTGGGTGATATGTCCGAGACTGCAGGCCCCTGAGCCCGTGGCAGAGGTGATTGCTGAGAACTTTGTCACTCTGGAGATACCTGCTTAAGCCCTTTTCCCTCCTGCACACCGCCATGCTCCTGGGGCCACCTCCAAGGGAGCCAGTGTCACCACTGGGGGAGCAATGGGGTTGGGGAGAGGACAGTGAGTGAAGATGGATGTACAGGTGTGTAGAGCAAAGGGGACAAGTTAGAAAAACAGGAGGGAGAAGAGAAAAAGATATTTAAAGATGGTATGTATTGAAATGTGGAACTCTGCCCCCCACCCACTAAATCTTCACCCCCAACATTCTTATGGTTTAGATCTAGATGTCTCCCCAAAATCTCCTGCACTTCTAGGTGGGGCTTTTGACAGGTGGCCAGTATGTGTTGGTGACTGGTGCTCCGAAGTGGGACTGGTCAGGAGAGGTGTCACTAGGGGCTCGGCCTGGAAGGGAGTGTCTCCCTGCGGAGCTGCACCCTTCCCCCCTGCACCCTGGCCACCTCCAGATGGGCAGCTTTTTCTCCACATGTCCTCAGTCACTCCGTGTTGCCTTGGAGCAAGTAGACTGAAGACTGAAAACATGAACCAAAATAAACCTCTCTTTCTTGGAGCCATTGGTCCCAGAGATGAGCAAATGACTGAAACGCAGGACCTGATTTGAAGTCAGGGCCTTCCTGGGTGTAATAAAGTTAAGATGAAGTCATTAGGAAGACCAAAGTCCTTACAAGAGGAGGAAGAACTGGGCTGAAGCGACCAAAAGCCAAGGGGCCCGAGGGGCTGCCCAGGCAGGAGTGCAGGGAAGGACCCTCCAGAGTCCGCAGAGGGGGCCTGGCCTCTCTCGGCATCTTTGTGTCAGATTTCAAGCATCCAGGAATGAGAGAGAACAGGCTGTAGTCTTAAGATTCATAGTTCCTGGCCCTGTGTTATGGCAGCCTTCACAAACTACAGGAGCAAAGAGTGTGAAGAGTTAAAGAAAAGCTCCCATTGGCAGTGTACTTCTATGCTTCTTTAGAGGCACTCGGGAAATACATCTGAATTCATAAACTAGTGCGACAATTACTGCTATGTCTGTAACAAGCTGAAAACAAAATAGGAGAGGAAATAAAGTGCAATCCTATGGCACTTAACTTTTATTTCTTGCTTTTTGGCTAGCTCAGTGCCTTACAGAAAACGGGCACTTCACCAATGTGTTGATGAACTAATTAATTCATTTCCATCATTAGCTAACATTTATTTATGGATCAGGGTGCACAGTCCAGCAGTGAGGTAATTTGTTACTTGGAACAGGAACAGCTCTTGGTCTGAAAACAGAAACCAGGCGTCTCATCATTGATGTTCTATCTCCTTCTGGTGTACAAAGGAGAGGTCACAGAAGAGTAAAGAAAATGAGAACTAGAGAAAAGGAGAAGGTGAAAGAAAGGAAAAGGAAAGGCATGTTGTTTCCACTGTGAATGTGGAAGTGCAATTCCGGTGAGGCTCTCGGATAGAGATCATTCTGTCAGCACAGATCAAATCGCTCTAGAGAGAGAATAGACTTCATAGGAAAGGACACCTCACCAGCTCATGCCCCGTGACAGGCTGGGTTTCCAGGTATAGAATGTTTTCAGGGTAGAGAAAGATATTTTTAACCAGGGAAGGAATTTGTCTAGTTTGACTCCTGAAAAGAAGAGAAGCGTACAAAGCAGGCAGGAGCACAGAGGAGGGTAGAGGGTGGATGAGGAGCCAGCAAGAGAGAGAAATGGGCTAAGCTAGTGTTTGGGCAGCCACTACATTTATGTATCATTCCATTACATTTCACCACTTATGGACCCTTTTCAGCGTCTCCTTTGTCCAATAGGACATGAGCTGGGTCTGAAGACACCTACGTGACATCTCAAGTGAAGTCACCTAGCCAAAACCCCATGCCCATCAGAGGTAGTTCCTGTTTCCCTCGTTACCGCAGGCAGCAGGAGCTGTGGATGTCGGGCCCTGACCTCATCCGGAAAGTCAAGATGGCTCCCTCCCATGGCCGGCAGGGATGGCTGGGCGCTGCGGGGTGATAGTCCAGCGCTTCTCAAGCCTGATAGCTGGGCTTCAGTGCTGACGTCCCAAGGACAAGCTTCCTAACAGAGAGGACACAAAAGCTGCCAGTCCTCAAGAAACTGACACTGATTAGTTTCCATGTAGCCCTGATTCAAGGCGAGGGAAAATAGCTTCGATCTTCTGATGAGGATGAAGGGAGTGGTAGCCATTTGTAATTAACCACCGGTGGTTTATAATGTTGAAAAATCAGCTTTTAAAACGTAGAACTCTTTGGTGCCTGTTTAAAATTATTTGCCTTGCTTCGATACAAACTTATCTCCAGTGATGTTTTGGGAGTGTACATTGTTTATTAGAACTCTGTGTGGGTGGAATATTTTTAAATCCTAATGAATATTGACATTTACCTCCGAGTTAATATGAGGTAACAGAAACAGCAGGAGGCGACTCAGAGAAACAAAGACAGAGAGGACAGAGTGACGCATGGACCCAAGGCGGAAGTCAGCGCATTCTCCGCCATTCATAAATAGAGAAAGGTATAATAGCACGAGCATAAGTTACAGAAGTAGTCGTCATAAATAATAAAGTAGAAATATTTAAAATAATGAATCCTAGAGAACAGAACTGGACACTGAGGTGGTAGAGAAGGTTGCTGAATGTAAACTTTGAAAGATATTTGAAAAATAAATTAAACTATTCTTGTCCATCAAACTGGCAAAGATTAAATATGGTAACTAAAATCTGCTTGGGCAAAGTATTAAGAAATGGGCTTCTGTGGAGTAGAAGAAAGCATAGAAAGTGGGTACTTTCTAGAAATATTTGGCAAAATGCTTACATAGTTACACAGCAATCCCACTTCAAACAAGTTACCTTAAAATGATAATTCCAAAAAAACATAAAAAATGCAGATACTGCAGGTAATGGTCTGCACTGTTTTTAATGCTGAAAAATCAGAAATAACCTCAATGGCCTTTGAAAAGGAATTAAATTAATGATGTACAGAACACACAATCACTTCCAGCCATCATATGTGATTTCTAGACCTATATGTATTAAAATGAATATATGACCATGATAGATTACTGAGTAATTATGCTGACTGCAGAACATGTATGTGTAATTACACACAATATACTGCACGTGTAGACTTACATGTGTCTCTATGCACTAATGTGTTCATCACTGGGAGGTAGTATTGCTGGTGCTTTCTGGTTTTTCATTGCATTTAAATCTTCTCTGATAACATTTTATTATTGAAAGCTTCTACAGTTTGGATCTGAGATGTCCACCAAAGGCCCATGTGGGTTCATGGTGGCACCACTGGGAGGTGGTAGAACCGTTAAAAGGAGGTGCCTAGTGCAAGATCTTTGGGTCTATGGGGAGACATCCTTGAAATGGATTATGAGACTTGAGCCTCTTCCTTTCTCTTTCTGTCTTTCACTTCCTGGCCATGAGGGAAATAGCTCATAGATATGGATATGGACATAAATATAGAAAGATACATGCATAGATATATACCTACATAATGGATACCTGGACAGAGATGTATGCTGTACGTTGCAGTAGTCTATTTCCCTTCCCTCAGACAAAATACCAGACAGTCATTACTTGCAATTTAAGGAGCTTTGATTTGGCTCATGGTTCGTGGGATTCAGTCCATTTTTCACAGCTCCAAAGCAGACATATTATGGTAGAAGGGCACAGTAGTGGTGAGCTCCTCACTTTCTGATACCCAGAAAGAAGAGGGAGGGAGAAGCCACTGAGAGAAATCCATCCTCCAAAGTCATGCCCCGTGGACACACCACTCCAGCCTCACCTCCTAACAGCAGATTCAGTTATGAGTTTATCAGTGGATCATTTGGCGGATGAGTATAGTATCCCATGATCCAATAACTTCAAAAAACCCCACCTCTGAACACATGAATCTTTGGGGGACATACTAGCTATAAACTATAATATCCATAGAGAGAAGTGTACAGATCTATAGATCTATAAATAGATACCTACATACTCACTTGAGTACTGAATAGCCTTTATCTCAGTGGGTTTCTGCTGGTTAAGACCATCTTAATGAATCAGAAAGTCAGGCAATATACTTCAGTGGGGAAAGTATAGGAGATGGATCTCAATCTCCTCTCAAAGTTGCTCACCTTTTAATTCAATAGCCACCTGTACTGATCAGGATTTCTGAAACAAAGTCAAGTCCCAAAACCTCCTCTTAAATGGACATAAATCTTCTGTAGGGCTCTGGATCCTTACTCATCTAACATTTGTATTAAAAAGAGCTGTAGAAATGACACCTTTCCTCCTCAGCATCCCAGAATCTACCCAAAAAGAATAGCTGCAGAGACAAACCTACACAAGTGCTGGTCATTTCTCTGTTAGGAAATCCTAAGTTCTGCCCAATTGGACATCTTATTGAGATTGGCTCTCACCTCTCACAGAAAAGGTGCAGGAATGAAAGCTCCCTACATAACTTCACATGCTCTCTTCTCTTCTAAATATGAGCTCATCTTAATAGCTGGTACATGGCTATGAGATACATCCTGGTGGGGCTGGAGCGGTGTGTCAACGGGGCATGACTTTGGAGGATGTATCTCTCTCCTGTACCTGGTACATGCTTAGTTTCTGATTTCTTCTCAAATAGTGACATCAGTAAGACACCTGGCTGGTCTTTAAGTTTTCTGTGTCATCACATTTGAGTGTTTTTATTGGATCCTTACCTTAGATGGTATTTCTATTAGAAACATAGTTTACTTTTCCTTTGTGCTATATATTACATATAAAGCAACTCCCAGCTAGACAACCAACAAAAAGCATCAATGGAAAGAGAGACTAGGAGAATGAATGTGATCTTATTTGGAAGAATGGTTTTAGGTAAGTGCTCAGCTACTTAAGAGCTGAGCTAGGAGGACTGTGAGTTCAAAACCATCCTAGTCCTCTTAACAAGCTCTTTCTCAACGAACTAATAAACACAGGTGGTTCTGTTCATTAGTAGTTTAACCTACAATTGTGCCATTGCTGATATGTAAAACATTCCCAAAAGACTCCCTCTTTAAGAGGTTTAAGGAGGGACAGAAGGATTAAGTGCTGGAGACTTAGGATTCTTTTCACTGTGGGAAAGGGTGTAGCTAACACCTTGAGTTAGAATTCAAGGTCATATAGTGTCAACTGTCGGCCAGTAAGAGAAGGTGAGTAACACAGTTCTCCTGAGGGCTGTTTCAATATTTTTCTAACTAATATTATAACCCAAGTAGAACAGAAACAGCTCATCTTGTCAAGGCTTTACGTTTTCTATTGGTAGTTCTCTTTTATGACAATGATGAATCAATATAATTTTGGGTTTCTGAAAAATAGTTTACAGGGTTAAAAGTGAGGACCTTGAGAAAGGTGTCCTGCTTTAAAACTCGGCAGTGCTTTTTTCTTTGTGAGATACAGAGCAGCAACAATCCAGAAAGAGGTCATAGTTTAAGGTTTCTGAGCCAGAAGAATGTCTGGAGACGTGCCAGGGCCCCTGTGTCTGTGGGCACGGACTCTAACCTGGCCAAAGGATCCATTCTTAACATAGGTGTCTGGCACTTAAGCAAATCCACCGTGAAGCCATAGGAGAGTAAAATTCACATCTGCTCCTTGATGGTCAGAGACCACTCTGTCCCCCTGCAGCCCGAGTTCCTTGTCACCCAGAACGGGGACAGGTGCAAGAGTGTCCTCCTGCTGTTCCTCTTGTTTAGGCTGGCCATGGTGACCGTGTCTGGGAATCTTTTTCTACCTTCCCAGCCAACACATTAAACATTATCTTACTGCAAGGGTGTGAGAACCTAGTGGTCTCACATGGCAAAATCCCCATTCCTTGACTACTTGCCCTACACTCCGCGAAAGTATGGAAAGGTGGGCTGAGTCAAAGTCAAAGATCCACCAAGTAGGAAAGAGACAGGTCCTCTTAGGGACAGAAGGAGAAACTCAGAAAAGGAGAGGAATACGATGCCGAGGCTCATTAGAAATGTGGCAGAAGTGGAAACTGCCAAACTCTGAAATGCTCGGCACGCAGAAGCTCAGGAAACCAGCTTCTCAGCCTGATGTCTACAGGGATAAGCTGATTTTCTAAAAATAACTGGTTGATACAGTCAGGGTTTTAGCCTTTGTTTCTGGGCTGAGCCACAGTTCACAGGACCTCGGGGAACATGGCAAAGGTCTGCGAAGGGCCCACAACAGGCAGCCTCCTCTAGTACATCATGAGCAGACACATGGTCATCTCTATTCTGCCAGCCACCCGGGTCACGCCCTATGATGACCACTCCTCCCTAACTGCCCTTACAGAGGAGGGCGGCTAATGTGTAATTAGACGAGGCTGTACTGGAATAATATGAGCCCTAAATCCAATGACTGGTATCTTTATACAAAGAAAGACACAGAAACAAACAGCAGTGGAGGTAAGAACTCTGGGTGATAACAGAAACAGAGGTTGCAGGGACACCCAGGAGTTTGCAACTACCGGCAACTAAGGAGCCAGGGAGCTGAGCCTCCCTCCACACCTCCAGGGGGATCTGATCTTGCTAGACTTTGTTCTTGGATTTTTATCCTCTTGAGAGAATGCATGTCTGGTATTGTAAACCAGCCAGTGTGCAGTGATCTGACACTGCAGCTCTGATACACTAGGACATTATTTAATAGGCTCATCCAAGTATTAGGAGGTTTCTTACTTTTAGAAGACATTGTTTTTTCCTGCTTACTATTGTAGATAAGCACCCAGCCTCTGTGAAGTTACATATTAATTTGTATACTTTGTCCAGTAAAGATACAAGTACTGTGTATCTAGGGAAAAAGAAAACCCCAAAACTTGTGATTTTATTACTTTGAGAGCCATTACTCAATTTTGTTTCAAACTCAGCAAACAGGAGTATCTTTGCTGGTGGCAGAAATTCTTATTCCTCTAATATTCATTCATTTATCTCTTTATTGGTCCTTCATCAGAAAGTTGAATGAAGCTCTTGATACTTCATTCTATATATGTATAGCAGTCATGTTATTAATTTTTTAAATGTATATATCCAAACTGGGCGTGTTGGCTCACATCTGCAATCCCAGCACTTGAAACACAGAAGCAGGAGGCTCACTGACAGTTCGAGGCCAGCCTGGTGACACAGTGAGTTCAGAGCCAGCCTGAACTATAAACTGAGACCTGTCTCAAAAAAGAAAACAAACCAAAAAATTATACAGAATCCTCCAATCTGGCTGTCCTTACAAGTTCTCAATGGATGTCCCTGTGAATAGAGGAAAGTCCTTTCCTCAAATGTCTTTTTATGGTGCAGTGTGACAGCTTGTGACAGGGAACTGTGATCATTAATTGTGATTGTCAATTTAACCAGATAGAGACGCATAGCAGATTAGTAAAGCACTTTCCTGAGTTTCCAAAGGTGATTGGCAGGTGGGCCAGTGAACCCAGGGACAAAGGCCTCCCCTGATTGCAGATGCACCATCCAATAGCATCGCAGCCCAGAAGAAGCCGGCCCAACTTTGTATGTATGTATATATATATACACATATATATATACACCTATATATATATATGGGTATATATATGAATTTATAATGTTCTGCAAATAATGAGTAAGAACTATGGAAGTATTACTTCTTTCTTCCCTCTTTGGCAATCACACTGTCTTCAACAGTTATTTGAGATCTTAAAGGTTGATTCAAATATAACTAAATAAGCTACACAAGTTATTTGCTCAATTTATTATTATACACCTACTGTTAAAAACACATTCAACATGAAAATTTATGGAAATACTATGTAAAATACGTCACTTTAAGATTAAGCAAATAAATTAAACCATTCGGCACTTCTTCCTGAGATATTTTTAAAATTTATATTTTTAGAAACCCTAATCTTGGTAAATATTGACCTACAAAAGATCTCACCAGATCTTCTAAAATTTAGGGATTCTAAAAATAGAGGAGACCATGGAGTTCTGCAGAAAAATAAAGTTGGAAGAAATGCAAGAAAGTAGGTAGCTATTGTGAAAATCGAGTAGATGATAAACTTGTTAAACACAGTACAGGTAGAAAACATGCGTTTCAAAAATATTAGACAAAGCATCAGTGAGAGGTTTATAATATGTAACACAATTAAACTTTCTTTAGCTTCTGTATCATGGATTGAATTTTCTTCTTGGTTCTTCACAGACATCAATCTATACATATTTTTTTCTTCATTAACCTTTCTCTTTTTTCACTCTTTCTCTCCATGTCACTTTCCCTTTCTCCTTTCTTCTTTCAAACAAATTGAAATATGTCATGTATTAAAAATATCATTCTGTTTCATCTATCTCCTTCCAGGTGTCTAGTAAATGCACTGATTTTTTTCTCATCCAAAATACTTTCTTCATAATGGAATGTCTCTAACTTGCCATTTATCCAACTACCTCGGCCCACACTGCATCTGAGCCCCGAGTGGCTCAAGCTAATAATGTGGTTCTCCTCCTCCTGCCAGTGATTGATTTGGGGCTGGATGTATGGCTAGGAAATTCGCAGGAGAGATTCTCTCCCTCCTAAGAATGAGGCATCGTAAGAAGAGTCCGTCCTCTTCCAAATGTCATCATTAGAAAGAAGATGCCGGCATCGAGAGACTCTCCTTACACCATGAGGGGAAGGAACCAGCAGGAGAGATCCCAGCAGGACAGCAGCATAAAGACAGGGCAAAGACCCCAGGGGCCTGCCGAAGGGGCAGCCCTACAGCAGCCAACTCGAGCTTTTCTTATCAGTTCCTTTCATGGGAACTGGGATATTCATGTTAGCTGGGATATTCTGTTTCTTTTTTTTCTCTCTCTATTATAATATCCTCATTCTCTCTCGATTCCCCTATGCTGAGAGCTGATGTTTGTATCCACATCCCCCAAGTCTTATACCGAAACCCACCCTCAGTGTGACAGAAGAGGTGAGACCTCTGGGCAGTGATTAGATTGTGAAGGTGGAACCTAAACAAAGAAGAAGAGTATGTTATCCACGCACGGTCCACAGTGCCCCTGGAGAGGGTCCCTTCCCCTTATACTGTGTGGGGACACAGTGGAAAGGCACCACAGAGAAGTCAAGAAGGAATCCCACACCAGACCCTGATCTGCCGGGACCTCACTTTTAGACTTCTCAGCCTCCAGAACGGTAAGAAGTAAATTTCTGTTATTTTCCAAATATGCAGTTTATGGTGCTTTGCTGCAATATCCAAATAGACTGAGACACTAATCCTATATCCCTCATTCCCAACAATCTGCCTTTTCTTGATCATAAAACACCCATTAAACTGCCCAAGGTTAACAATAGATGACCTTGAAGGACATTCCTAAGCACCCATCCTGCTGGTCAGTTTGGCACTTCAGTCCACCCTTCTTAAAATTCTATGCGCTTGGATCCTAGGGTCATATACTGTCTTAAATTAAGCCTAGAATATTGTTCTCTGTTGTGGAGTCTTTCTCACTGACCCTCAAACGTTGGCATCCTGTGTAGTAGTGATTAATTGGACATTCCAAAGAAGGATTTCGCCCTTTCCCATTTCTGGAGGTGCCATCATGTTGGCCTAAGGAATGTCCTGTCTGACATGAGCATCTTTGTTTTCCTAGAGTCCTGTGTCATGTCAGCAATTATACTAACAATTAAATTTATGGCTGGGCCTTCAGGCTACATCAGCTTGACCTCTGGGGGGGCTGAAAAATCAGGTCAGTACCATGGGCCATCAGACTTGTCCGCATGCGCACTCTTACACCAGCCTCAGACACCAAGGTGTGGGAAAGCTCCGCTGGTTGGCAGTACTTCATGGAGTTGCCACACTAGTGCTGGGAGAATCAGGTGCAGTCCACATAACTCCACTCAGAAAGGACAACAGGACATTTACGCCTATCATATCTTGTTATCTTCTGTCACTTGCCCTGCTCACTGTTCTTTGCTGATTTTTATGTGCATCCGAGGCTGGAAAAAATTAAGCGCAGCACCTCCACTTACTACTTTACTGGGGATTGAACTTGGGACCTTGTGCTTCAAGGTACGTCCAGTACCACTCAAGCTAAATCCCCAGCCCTGCTTCTATGAGTCCTTCTAGAAAATCTCTGGACATAAAGGTATTGGTTGGGGGATAGGATAGAGTTTCCCCTTGATTGGCTTTGTGATCCACTCCAGATGGTGCAAAATGGAGCACACTTCTATGTGTGCCTTGGTCGGTCACGGAGACATGGCCTTGGGGTCCATGTCTCACTCCTCACCTTTCTCCTCTAACACTCTGCCCTCGCTCTGCTTCCTGGGTTCTGGGAGCTAAGCAGCTTCGTTCCACTACGCCCTTCCGCCATGATATCTCTGTCTCGAGCTGCCCAGTTCTGGACTAAACCATGGACAAATTAAACCTCGCTGCTGTTTAGATGTTGGTGTTGGACATTGTGTCTTAGCAATGAAAAGACTGAAACCACTGTATCAGTGGATTCCCAGACACTCCCAGACACTCTGGTTATTAACAGACTGAACAGGAGAACAAAGAAAATAGGCAGGGTCTTTATTCTAGAAAAAGTAAAACACCCAGGAATGACATGGTCAACATACTGGGAGCTCAGAAGAAGAGCTGGGTGTCCATGTTAACGGCCAGGGAACACTAGCCAAACGTGAAACCGTGGCAACACATAAATTTATGTACAGCTTTCTCTGTGAACGATGCCTTTCTCCAGTCTTCACCTCATGAATGGCATCTTTTCCTGGCTCAAATCTCCTTCCTTTCAGCTTCCTTCATTTCACCTGAGTTGTTAATATCTGTCAAACCTCACGTAGCAATCACCTCATCTAGAAAGTCTTCCTTCCTCACATCCTCTGACTTTCTAGAACATGGTTACCGGCACTTTTCCTTTCTTCCGCCAGAATCCTGCATAACCAGGGCACGTGTAGCCCGACCACCACGTGGAGGAGTTCCACACACTGGTGACCTGAGGAGCGTTGGGCTCAGGCACATTGGCTTCTGGCCCTGTCTTTATCGTTTAACATCTGTGGGACCCGGGTGCTCCCTACCTTAAGAATTTACTTCTCAGTTCCTGCAGCCCTCGTATTAATCTGCTAGGGCTCCCATACCAAAGTCTCACAGGCCAGGTAGGTAGTTTAAACAGAAGCTATTTTTCACAGTTTTGAAGGCCGGAAGTCTCCGATCAAGGATCTGGCTGATTTAGTCCTTGGTGAGGGCCTCCAGTCCTGCCTGGCAGATGGCCACTTGCTTGCTGTGTCTTGGAGTGGCTGGTAGGTGAGAGGGGAGAGAAAATAGAAAGCGGGGGTACAGGCCCTCTGGTGTTTCCTCAGATAAGAACTTTAACCCTTTGAGATCCAAGGCCCTCACCCTTAAGATCTCACTAATCTTAATTACCACCTAAGGGCCTCACACCCAGGTACAACCCTTTTGAGGATTAGGAGTTCCACATTTGAAGACACAATTGCGCCCTCCTCATCTGTCCAGAGGAGTTGAGTCTTGTCCTACTTGTGGTGAGAACAGCCCCACCCTGTTCCTGAACTCAGCCTTGCTCACTGTTTCCCCTTGATTTTTTTTTTAATTGAGGTAAAGTTCACATAACACAATCTAGCATTTTAATCATTTTTAAAATATATGATCCAGTTGTAATTGGTACATTACACAAATGCTCCAAAATGTATTCATTATCATAGAAGGAAGCCTTTATCCATCAAGTAGTCACTCTTCATTCTATCCTCACCCCCAAGCCCTGCAACTACTAATCGACCCTCGTCCTCTAAGTATTTGTCTCTACTGGATATTTCATACAAATAAGAGCACGTGATATATGCTCTTTTGTGGCTAGCCTCTTAACACGACACCTCTAAGGCTCTCCTGTACTATGTCTATATCAGTCCTTCCCTTTCTTAACTGAGTACTGCTCACTGTGTGACTCTGCTGCATGTTGACTATCTGTTCTCTGAGTTGTTTCCACCTTTGACCATTGGGAACAGGGCTGCTACTAATATTCATGTGCGATTATCTGAAAACCTATTTTCATTGATTTGGACAATATATGTAGGAATGTAATTTCTGGGTCATGTGACAAGGCTGTGTTTAATTTTGTAAGAATTTTATTTTGTTTAGAGTCTTCTACTCTGTGGCATGCTTTTCCCTCTACATAAACTGCTGGGCCCTAGGGTCCTTCCTGCGCTCCCTACATCAACCACAGAGCCCACAAGCTAAGGTGGAGACCACGGTGCCAGTTCTCAGGCCAGGCCACCACTCCCCTTCTCTGATCCTGCTCACTGGTAGGAGCAGAAACAGCAAGAGGAAGGGGGCAATTCACCCCACAGATGTGTGTTTGCCCGGCACAGGCAGGATTATTAAATGTTCGTTCTACCAACATTTATCTTAGTTAAGCCTTCTTTGTATAAAAGAAAGACAAGCTATTCAAGGTTGTTTAATTTTTTTAAAAAGGGAGAAATACCCTGGAAGGAAGTGAGAGCGCTATAGTTTGAATTTGGTTGTCTCCTCTGTGCTGAAATTTGATCACCATTTCAATGGTGCTGGGAGGCTTAGGAGGCCAATAGGTCCTTTAGAGGGATTAGTGCCTTTCTTGAAGGATGGGGTTAGCTACTTTCAAGATTGTGTGTTTCTGTAGGACAGGCGTGGGGGTCCCGTACCCCACTGCCTCACTCCAGTCACAGGCAGGCAAACTGTGAGGGGTGCTGTTCCCTGGGGTGCATGCTGCAATCTGAGGGTCTCTTACCCTCTCCCCAGAGCCAGCAGGATCTCACCAGCAGAGCCCTCAGTCGCAGGGCTGCTGTGTACTCCAAGAGGGCTGCCCTGCGCAGGTTGGTGGCTCCTTTCACACGCGCTGCAGTGTGTCCAACAGAGCCCAGAGATTTCCCAGAGGCCGAAACATTCCAACAGCCCCCAAACGTGCAACCAAACCCGCTGGCAGTAGTTATCCCACAAGAGGCTACGTGGCTCATCTCCCTCCGAAGTCTTGGACATCTGTCCTACCAGGGGAAAGAATGGAGGACAAGAAGATATTACCGCTTTCTCTGTTTCAGTTCTTCCCAGTCTCAAATGTCAACTTCAAAAGGCATTAGGGGTTCTTTAAATCTGTAGTGGACCCCCTCGGAAGTGTCACCATGTTGGCCAATCTTGGCCTCCCTGTGTGGTGAACTGTCTACGGGATTCCCAAACCCCGTGCTTCCTTCTCCATCTGTAGGCTGATGATAAAAGGATCTGGACTTTCATCTAGGAGCGACCACAGTGGGAGCAAACCCTCCTAGGGACAGGACCAGGGGTTCACTGTCCACAGAGAATTGAAAGATAATAGTAAATCTGGCTAAAAATCTGTCTACTTTCATTTCACTACACACTAGTAATTTTATGTCAGTTGCTAGTGTACCAATAAATGCTTAACAACTGACTTTCTGAAGAAAATAAAGATGTATACCTATATTGCAAGCATCAGTAAGTTACAGATGTTACTGATACAATGTGCAGCAACAAATGATAATAAAATACCTTACTGTTTATTGTACATATTGCATACAGACTGCAGGCCAGAGACATGTGAGTCTGTGATGCTGGAAGAAAGGTCAAGAGGAGAATGATAACACTGAGTTACAGGTGATATATGAGATCAACTGTGAATTTTTTTGCTGTCATCCTCCTGATTCTCATAGAATCCTTTGGTTGACTGTGGTCAAAGACTTGTGTCCGGGTCCAGTCAGTGCTTGGAACTCAACCATGATTTAACAAATGGAATTCTAGTAAACCTATGGTCATTTTAAAGCTGACACATGGGACCTGTCAAGCTATTTCTCTCCTCTGAACTCTCACTTCCAGCAAGCACAATTATATTTTAAAATCTAGTCTACATTCTTACACTTCCTTAAGGCCACAGATAATCACCAAAATAACAAATCACACCCTGATTTGTAATACTGACTAAGGTCCACAGTGCAACTATCACCACCATGGCCTTTTGCAATTTGTCAAGAAGCAGAAGGCACATGAACTTTGAAATAATTGGGACTGGAAGCATCTTCGGTTTCACAGCTCTTTGGATTTGAGAATATTTCATAGACTTTAATGGTTGGGCATCTCTCATCTAAAAACACGAAGTCCCAAATTCTCCAAAATCCAAAATCGATCACTCAAAAATTTTTGAATTTTAGAGTATTTCAAATTTTAGTTGTCAGGTTAGGAATACTCAATTTGCCTATGTAACACTGAAACTGAAGAGAACAGACAAACTGGAGAGACCAGGAAGCAGGATACAGGGATGAAGGCAGCGTTTGGGAAAGAGCAGGGGGGGTGTAAGCCGGGTGTCACCGGAAATGCCGTGCACTGATTTTGGAAGAGTTCCCTTAGAGAAGTTTTGTAAAGATGCTGAAAAGGAAACTAGATACATGGGTTTTGAGCTCAGGGAAAGCAAGGACCAGAGTTGTAAATTTGGGGTCAGTGGAATGAAATGTAGGCAGCGACGAAATTATGCAGGGAAATGTTTCACACTGAGAGAACCCTACGTGGAGGTCACGCAGAGAAGGTAAATCAAGGAGATTAGGGGAACAGGAAAGGGATTGGGCGCCAGAGGTCCGCAGGAGGAAGGTGTTTTAACCAGAGAGGAGAAGCTGTGCAGAGGCTGGGTAACATTATGCAGCAAAGTCTCCTTGGGTTTAGTAATGCGGGTGTTAACTGTGGAAGAAACAAAACTGGCAACTACAAAAGTAAAATGTGGCAGCACTTTCAACAAAGTCAGCGATGGAGACTAGGAGACGGACAGGGTGGCAGTTTTATGAGCACTTAGGAGAGTAGGAAACGTGGGACCCACTACATGCTGAGCATATGGACCCCAGGCCAGAGACATGCGAGTCTGTGACGCTGTAAGAAAGGTCAAGAGAAGAGCGTCGGTGCTAACAGGTGATACGTAGGTTCGACTGTGAATGTTTTGGCTGCCATCCTCCTGCCTCAGCCTCTGGAGTGCTGCAATCACAGGCGTGCGCCACCCCGCCCGGCCTTTTTCTCGAAGCTACCAGCAGACAGCCCCTGAGAATGGGGTGCGCGCTGACGTGGCACTGCGCCAAGCAGGGGACGCTGAGGACCGAGTGGGCAGCGCGCATGTGGGGTGGTTCAGGCCGGGTGAGGCGCCGCAGTAGAGTTCCCGGAGAAGCCGGCTCTGGGCTGGAAGAACGCGGTTTCCTTAGCGTTGCAGAAGGCTGAAAGTGGACAATTGCACATTTCTAACAACTCCGCGAGACAGGAAGAAGTCTGGAGTTGGGCTGTTCCGCAGGGGCGCTGCGGCCCCTCCGCGGAGCGCGCCAGACAAGCCAGAAACAGACTCCAGGCCCGCGGACCAGGGGAAGAGGTGGCGGCTCCAGCAGCCGGACTCACGGGTCGCAAGGGCCGCCCTCCCCCTCCCTTCCCCGCCGACTCCTCCTCAGCCGTGAGCCCGGTGCTCGGCTCCCTACTCTCCAGCGGAGTCTGTCTGGCCCTTCGACTCCTTCACCACCAACTAGCGCCCCCCTTGCGTGACGTCACCAACTCGTGGACCAATGATCTGAAGAGAGGCAGGCTGCGGTGTATGAGTGACGGGAGAGCCGGTCAATAGTAGCGAGGGGGCGGGCCGGGGTGGGGTGCGAGCGGGAGGCCCGGGCGCGTGGGAAACCGCAGGCGGCGCGGCGCGGGGCGCAGGGGGCGCGGCGGGGGGCGGCAAGTGGGTGGCCCGTCCCCTGCGGGCTGTGGGCCGGCGGGCGCCGGAGCCGGCGGAGTTTCCGCGCGCGGGAGGGAGATGCGGCTCAGGCTCCTTACAGGTAACGCGCAGGGCGGCCCCTGCAGGGCCGAGCGCGCCGCTGGTGAGCAGAGTTGGGCGCTGAGCGGCGTGGGGTTCCGGCCGCAGCTCAGCTTCGAGCACCGCGGGGCGGCCCGGGCCGGTGGCTGCGGCGCAGCGCGAGGAGTTGGCTCTGGGACCTCTGGCTGCGGCTGGGCACTACGGCCCCACGTGTCGTACGCCCCCCCCCGGAAGCAGCCCCGGGACAAAGGGCGGAGGGTGACCCCGCCACCCCACCTGCGCGATCTGGCCCGCAGCCTCGGACACGCGCGAGGAGCAGCCACCTGGTTGTGGGGCGCCGCGCCTAGTCGCCCCCTGGCCCAACGCGATGCTGGGCACCGCCTGGCCGTCTGCCCTGGAGTGTGAGGCGGCTCCCTGCAGCGCCGGGGGTGCCACGCAGCCGGGGCGCCCGGAGCCAACGCGCTGCTACTTCCCGGCGTGGGCTAGGAGTTGGGGAAGCTGAGCAGGTGGTGAACCCCCGCCTCACCTCCTGCGACCTCCGCGGGTGCCTGGTCTTGTTGATGTTGTGACTGTGGGCTGCTTGTGTGTTTCCTTTCTTTTTTTAACCGCTCACAAAAGAAGGGAGGAGTTAGCCACGGTCTAGTCGCTGTGAGTCATCCCCGCCTCGCTTCTTCCTGGGAGCAGATGGGTGGGGAGAATTCCTTGGGAAATAGTTTATAGTAAGAATTGCCTGGATCTTTTGCCCAGCCCTGCGCCTTGTATTATGCGACCCTGCTGGCGTGCCCGGGTGGAGGTGGGGCAGAGCCATGCCGCCGACTTGCTAGGAAAATAACTACAAGACAGCAGGCTGGAAACTTTGTTACAGGACCCAAGCGAGTGGAACCACACTCAGACATTTGTGTGCATCCGTCACTGAATTAAAAATCCGAAGATCGCCACACCAGGACAGACAGCGTCAGTGGCGTTTGGTTTGGTCCAGCGCCACCTGGGAGGAAAGACGCCTGGGGTAGGAGCTCCGGCTCCCCAGTTCAGGTTACTGCCAGGCCTCTGGATCCCGGGTCATAAGCCCTCGTGTTCTTTAACCTGATTTCCAGAGGCGCTGTCACATCTCAGCCTAGCAGAGGGCAGCTGGTTGTGTGGACAGAGTGTTCCTGATGAGGTAGAGAGGCCAGCAGGCCCTTCTGTACCTGCGGAAGAGTGTTCCCAAAGAGGTGGCTGCTGCTGATTTTCCAGAGTGAACCCTCTAGGTTCAGTCTCGTCCTGTGTACTGCAATCTGGCCTACTTTCCCAGCTGTCACTGGTCACGGTGGTTCACAGCTGGGTTACACTGGGGGAGGGGAGTCTCTTTGAGATCCTTCTGTATCTTTTTATTGATTGGTTAGTTTTAACCCCCTAAAACCAGAGGAAGATACTAGAAGATTGAGGATTTGGAGCTAAGAGACCTCTCATTGGGTCCGAATTGACCTACAGTTCCAGGGCCAGTTCAATGGGGCACAGTAGTCACATGGGCCTCAGAGCACCAGCTGCTACAGCTGAACAAGATGCTGCCTGGCCTGGGCTCACAGTGAGGCTCCCACAGGGCCCTCCATGAGGACAGCTGACTGGGTTGCTGGTTCAGAGGAGCAAGGGGCCCAGGCAGGACTCTTCCATCTCATGTGGACATCAGTTCTATACCTGAACACCCAAACTCACTGTTCAACAGAAGTCATTTCCTGTAGCAGGGGTCAGAGTCACTGTGAATGGCAGTGCACTTGATGCAGGACACAGATGCCTGCCCAGGCAAGCTGTGAGCCACAGATCTGCCCAAAAGAATGGTACCCCTTTCTCAGTTGCACCCACACACCTGAGGGGCTGCTGCTGGCCCTAGTGTGCCCATCTATAGGAGTAACAGTTGTTGCAGCATAGGTGTTCCCAAGAAGGCAGACAGAGACTAGGCCTCAGGAACTAATTTCTTGAAAATTAGAACAGTTACGAGAAGGTGATTCCACTCACACTGTCTGCTTCGATCTTTACCACATTTCTGAAGAAAGTTAGTGGCACTTATTTCACTGATGAGAAAACTGACCCTTTGGAAGACAAATGGCAAAGCACAGATGTGCCTGGCTCTGGGGCCTTCACTGGCAACTACTGGACTAGACTTTGCATGGCTTTCTAACACATTGTAGCTTTTTTATGTTATTTATTTTATTTTATTTTATTTTGCATTTTCTAATGAAAGACTCTCCACTAAGCTTGTGACTATCTTTAAATGAAAGCGATATTTGTATTTTCTTGGCAGCAAAGAAGTAGAGGTCTTAGGGACTATGGAGGAGGACCCCCCACTAAGAGAAGGATGTGAAATAATGGAGAGTGTAGAGCGGGACCGCACAGCACCCAGGTTCCACACTGTCTGCCGTAGAAGAAAGATTCTGAGACTGGCTTAAGCAGCCCAAGTTCCTATGGGGTGAGGCGGGCCCATCAGGGCACCTCAGGGGTTGGAGCCCACAGTCTGTCCTATAGAAACCTGGGCTGCACGTCAGTACCAAAATGGGTCTATGTTAACAAGCAGTCTGAGATGAAAGTGAGACATGGTAGCAAGTTCAGCAGCCATCTGATGGTATTTCTTTCCTCATCTTCCCATGAGCCATTTGGGCCCATTCAAACCGCTGTGAATATTCAAATATTTGGGGCTGAAACAGCATCAAAACCAATTGTATGATTGTCTGTCGGCTCATAGCTATATTGTGGATTGAAAATCAATGAGTGATTTATTTCCCTCCAGATTAAAGTTTGTAAATCAAAGAATACTTTCATTCCCTTCATGATAAGTCATGGTGTCTTCCTACCTATTCAGTCTTTTGATTTTTTTTTTTTTTTTTTTTTAAGGAGCAGGAGTAATTATTTTAGCCGAAATGTAAACACTGTGATTGGGTCCCGCATAGTGACCTGAATTGTGTTTGTAGCTGTCTGGATTTGAGCGTTGGTTTATCCTTTTGTTGGAAAAGAAAGGAAGGTGGCAGAGAGTGGCTGGACTGTCCCCCAGGTGCTTACTGAGAGCGGCCTTACATCAGCTGGTGGCACTCAAGGGACGAGCCTCTTTCATCTCTGGATTGTAAATCTGGACCTCTTTCCTCCCGGAAAGGCACAGCGTTGCCATGGAGCAGTGCGTCCTGCCGCCTGTTGATCTGGCTCTGCCTTCACAGGCAGATGCAGCCTCAGATTTTCGTTTTGCTGACTTTGTATTGATTGCATGATCTGGATCATGCAGGACTTGGAGATCTAAGCTGCTACCCAGAGAGAGTTGGGGTTCAGTTCCATCTGATGTGAAGTTACGGGGCCAGGCCCAGAGCAGGGGAGACCAGAACTCTGGGCCGGCAAAGCGACACTACTAGACGATTCTGAAGAAAATGGTGTCAGGCTCGTGAAAGAAAGTATCACCATAGCTCACCTCCCCAGAGCATTCATTAAAACCCGACAGTAAGGCGGACACTGTCACCCTTACTTCAGAGGGCAAGAATCAGGCCCGGTGAAGTAACTTGACCAGAATCACACAAGATTGGAATCAGTCTGACACAGGCATGGTCCCAGCAAATCCTAAGGGGACAAGCTTCTGCTGGAGATGTGGAGAGAACCGGGCACATACTTGTGATTTGTGGGATAGCGTGGTGTTCTGGCCATTTCCAAGGCCGGAAGCTGTTAGGCATCTGTCTTTGCTAGAGCACTCTTAGGCTTTGCAGAGTGCCACAGTAGACGACAGGGACATTCCACTAATAGTGGGAAGGCTGAGGCACAGTTTGCCTGTTTGAGAAGAAAATCAAAAATAAGTGTATATTTTTAACAATTTCTGCCAGCCCAGAGAATCAGCCTCAGGCATGTGCCCTCTGTGTCTCCTCTTCTTTGGAGCATAGCATGGTCCTTTCTAGATAAAGCAGTTGGTTCCTCCACCTGCCCATCTCCACTTGTGGGCTCCTATCACAGCAGGAAATCATTCCGTCATTGTTCTGGCTTCGTGTCATCTAACCTCATATTTCATCTGACTGAGTCTACACAGATTGTGAGCTCCTCCCAGTCAGGATCATGTGTGAGACACAGCGTACCTCTCTCCCCACAAGCATACCACATGTCTAGATCTAGCCGTCGGTATTTTCCTTAATTTGATGGAACTTTTTTTAAGCTTTGTAAACTAACATAAGGTTTCTTAAAAACGATTTGTTGGGACCGGCAATTTAGCTCAGTGGTTCCGGCGCGTGTCTTGCAAGCTCAAGGGCCCCCGGTTCATCCCCGGTAACCATATACAATACTAGGTACCGAGACTCACGCCCAGAAGCAATCAGCACTACATACCACAGTGCCGGGCGTGGTGGCTCAGCCTGTAATCCCAGCACTCGGGAGGCAGAGGCAGGAGGATTGCTATGGTGTGATTTTGAGGCTGAGCTCAGCGCCAGCCTGAATACAAAAGTGAGACCTTGTCTCAAAAAAAAAAAAAAAAAGATTTGTTATCTGGGGTTAAATGAGATTAAAAAGTGTTGAAGACCCTGCTGTGGGTAGACGCTGATGAATACAGAATCCCACTGCACCGGTTTCTAAAGGACACGCCCGCCCAGCGTAGAAACCAAAGGGCTTCTGGTTACACAGGGCATGACAGGGCCCAGGATCCACCTGTGCCAGGTGACTTACACCACAGTTTGAGAAGTTCACATTGTTAATAATCACATCCTATAAAACCACAGTACAAGTGACTGCCCAGCTGTGCGGACAGTGAATATGTCTACTGCAGAAGCTCTCCTCTCAGTGCTCGGCGAGTCCTGATAGGACGGTATTTTTCTTGCAGACTTCTAACCAGCATAATGCTGGAGCAGCAGACAGGCAGCCCGCAGTTTCACGATGGCCGAGCTGGACGCCGATTTGGATCACATCATCCCGTCATCTGTCCTTCCCCCACTCTGGGCTAAGTTAGTGGTGGGATTTGTTTCTCTCCTGTGTTTTGCACGAAGCTATGATGGAGACTTTGTCTTTGACGACTCGGAAGCTATTGTTAACAATAAGGTTTGTATCATGACTCTTTTCTGGGAACCTGCTACCCGTGTGCCTCTGCCCCAGGAACCAGCTAAGCTGGTGTCGAATTCCGTGTAAACTTGGGCTATGCATGTGCCCCAGTGGTGCAGTAGATTTCCTGTCTGTTTTGCTATTATCTCCATAACTCAGTGCCTCTTTGATCACCAACAGCCGGGTCTGGTCTGCAGCCTGTGTTTGACCTCATGAGCCTGGTCCTCAATGGATCAGAGAGGATGTTACAGGACATTGCAGACTGAGTGTTTCAGGTTGATGAACACTTTCCCTAGCTGACCAATAAAAGAAAATCACGTGGTGGTGCAGCAGTGGTGGTTCTGCTCACTCACCGCAAGGTGCACCCTCAACAGTGGGCCAGTGCTGTCTGTCCTTGGGACTGGGAGGACAGCCTGCTGAGGGGTGCCGGGGCCAGGCACTGCTGCCTGGAGAAGCTGCAATTCTTGCTTATTTCATTTCATGTTTGGAAACGCAGGTTTGCTGAACTTGCAAAATCTCAGTCAGCCTCGCTCCCCAGTTGCAGCTGTCAGTGCAGGGAAATTGCTTTTTTACCAGCTCACCAGTTCAGGGAGAAGAAATCGGTTTTGGGGAAGGGAAGAAAAAGACCCCAATAAACCAGAGGGAAATCAGAATACACAGTCAGGGGCAGGAAAGCCCAGAGAAGACAGTTTGGAAATGACTCGAGGATACACTGTCGGGAGAGTCTGTGACTCAGCAGTGTGTGTGTCTATCACTTGATGCCTGACAAGGACTTAAGGAACACAACCATTTTATCTCTAGGAGAGGTAGCAGCACAGGAAGTTGTGGACTCTCCTGGTGGAGGACAGAGCCCTGTTTATTTATTTATTTATTTATTTATTTATTTATTTTTGAGACAGGGCCTCACTTTGTGGTTCAGGCTGGCCCTGAGCTCAGCCTCAAACTCACATCACAGCAATCCTCCTGCCTCTGCCTCCCGAGTGCTGGGATTACAGGTGTGAGCCACCACACCCGGCACTGTGGGATGTGGTACTGGTTGCTGCTGGGCGTGAGTCTCCACTCCCAGTATGGTATGTGATTGCTGGGGATCGAACCCGGGTCCTTGCGCTTGCAAGACAGGAGCCGGAACCAGTGAGCTAATCCCTGGCCCAAGAGCCCTGTTTATTTTGCAAATGTTGAGGACACTTGTCAGTAAATTGAAGGGTGGGTGGTTGATTTGCAGGCGCTTTGTTTGAAACATATTGCAATTAATTTTTTCAGTTTAGTGGTATAAACTAGAACATTCCTGGTGTATGCTTTTGAGCTCTTCATCTTCAATTTCCTTCAGGTTCAGTGGTGAGAACAGATGATTCTATTTCAGTTCTGTTTTAAACAGTGCTTTAAAACATACCTGGCTCTAAAGTAACTTTGCAAATCAGTGACTTACTAGCCACAGAACTACTTTTCTAATGAGAATGTGGTTTTATTTTTTAAATCCCATTGACTCTTCTACTTGGATATATAATGTGAACTGAGAACCGAGGTTTGAAAATTCTCATTAGCAGGCAGGACAGAGCGTGGGCTCGACAGGGTGTGGGTGCCACGTGCCTGGGTGTACCTGGGCATCTTATGGCACTGCTGGGTGTGATCTGGGCAGTGTCTGTGGAGTGCAGCCCTGTGCCCTGCCTTACTGTGCCAGCTGCCTCCTTCCTCTCGTGTTCTGTAGGAGGCCTGTGCCCATAGACTGTGAATCAGCTATTCACAGGGCCAGTGGTATTAAAGACTTTTCTAGAAGCTTCCATGCGATATTGAGTTTCCTGTTTTGTTCTTGGAGCCGGTGATCTCCTTTGACACCATGGAACTGAGAGGCATCTCAGATGCAATCTGTCATTTCCACAAACCATGATGAAGAAAAGTCAGCATTTCTTGCTGTCACACACCCTGCCCCACAGTGTAGTTTGTGCCTAATCAAATATTTAGACCTTTGTTGGTCTCATTTCCCGTCAGAGGGAGAAGGACCTTTTCCCCTTTGCCAATGACAAGCACTTCTGTGATACTGCAAAAAAAGCGAGTGTCTCAGTTCTGTCCCAAGTGCACCAAGCAGGGGGGGTGCAGGCTTTTCATCACCAGGCGCCCCTGAGATGGAGCAGTGGGTGTGCTCAGCCTCTGCAGCTGATCTCGGCAGGAAGGAAAGCCACCCTGACCTGGGGCTTCAGGCTTCCTCTTGGAGCCAGCAGACATGTCAGTATCAAGCATGCGCTGCACATGTGGCATGGGCATCCGAAGCTCTGGGGCCCTGTCACTAGAGGACACCTTTCCCTTCCGTGAGGGGCATCCCGGACATTCGGGACTTGATTAGGAAGCGGTGTCCTTGCAGGAACTGGGCACACCTGCCTGTTGGAGGCGGGGCCCGCTGGGTGGGCAAGTGGCCAGGACCTTTGCTAGTGCCCCAGCCTGGTTTCCCGGGACCTGGGGGCCCGTGAGCCTCCACGCTCCTGACAGCAGTCCTCGGTGCCTCGGTGGTCAGTTCGGTCCTTTCCCAAGCGGACGGATCCTAACAGATACACTAGCAGTGCTTAGCAGGGTTGTTTATCTGTCAGGACCGAGGACTGAACCGAAGCCTTTGCGCTGAGCTGCACCCCCAGCCTTTGTTTTCTTTAATTTTTAGATTTCTCTGTTGTGAGACGGGCTCACCAAGTCACTACCTTGCCCAGGCTGCCCACACACTTGCCATCCTTCTTCCTCCTCCTGGGGTGTCAGCGTTGCAGGCCTGTGCCACCATATCCATCCGCATTCTAATTTCTCCTCCCTAAAAGATCCCTGTTCAAGTGGGCTTTGTAGATAGAATTGATAACTAGATTTGCATCTCACTTCACCCTGCCATGTTTCCTTTCACACCATATAGTTTCATATTTTAAAGGTAAAAGATGCATTTCGAAGTATGTTTAGTATAGTGCCAGAGTAAATTACCCCAGCTGTAAGACAGGCACAATATTTTTTAAATTGCAATTTTTATGTTTAAAAATTATATGAAAGGGTTATTTTTGTAATTTCACAGTCTGCTTAACCTGTGATCAAAAATAGAAAACTAAAAAAAAAAAAAAATGTTTATCCACAGTTATGTTTGAGTTAGGATAGTTCGCTAAATGGCTTCATTTCTTGGCTGTTGAAAGGGTAATGGTGACCTTATTTAGCTAAATGTTCTGTCTGTCCAACAGACTTACGTCCCTCTGTCCTTCCAGTAGGATCTGATGTGGTCGGGCCCTGTCTAGTGCTCCAAACTGTGAGGAAGGTAGAAGCCACCAGAGCTCCAAGGAGCGCGAAGCGCCACAACACCTGCAGAAGGCGGGTGGGCTCACACAGGCCACTCAGGGCTCTGTGCTGGGCTGTGGGGTGTGGAGAGTTCGGCTGCTCATCTCAGGGAGCTCTGTACATGCAGTCTTTGGGAGGACATTCACAGGAGTGGGGAGGGAGCACAGGGTCAGGCACATGTGGCTGCGGAGGTGGGGGAGCCAGAGCACCTCAGGCTGTGGTGGCCGCACCAGGACAACATCCTTGTCCGGCACTGTGCGGACGGTTGCAGTGTTTTAAGTTGGCTGGAGTGGGGTGAGCTATGGCGCATCTCAAAACACGTGACGTAGAGAACGGGTTGGATGGAGCAGTGGCCCCCCTGGGAGCCTGGCTGTGTCAGTAAGACAGCAAAGCCTGGCCCAGCACCAGGGAGGGTGACTCACACCATAGGGCTGTCCTGAGTGTCCCCTGCTGTCACACCGCAGGACCTCCAAGCTGACACGCCCCTGGGGGACCTGTGGCATCATGACTTCTGGGGCAGTAGACTGAGCAGCAACACCAGCCACAAGTCCTACCGGCCGCTCACTGTCCTGACTTTCAGGTGAGGTGTCACCGCACTGGCAGGGGGGTCCCTGGGGGCAGTGTCCGGGGAGGTAGAGGCCTCTTGTGACCAGAAGAAGTCCACACTGATTGCCACACTCAGAAGGTGGCCCCAGGGAGGTGAGGGGAGAGCCTGAGGGAGCTGCACAGACTGAGGCTGGAGCAGCCCAGAGGAGTGGAGACGGCCCCGCACAGCCGCTGCATCGGGCAGCACAGTCGTCCCTGTTACGTGCCTTTTCCAGAGAATCCACCCTCTGCGGTCGGTCGGCACCAAGGGAATGAGCTGATGCACATCAAGCAATACCCAAAGTGTGATTTGTTTTCTTGACAAAAAAAATGAAGAAGCTGTAAGTCTTCCAACTAACTCATCTGCCAAACAAAAATGAGGCTTACAAACAACCTCTCTGTCCCCACTAATCAGGTTGCTGTAGTATTAACTAGATCTAGTCGCCTCGCAGAGGTTCTCACCCAAGCTGTCTTGGCTGCATTTAAATGCAGAGTGTAGATCTCAGAGAGACCTGGGAGTGACGACTCCTAACCACTGAAAGTATGAATTGCTAATGGCAAGAAGGTGCTTCGGAGGCAAAGGCTGATTGCCAGACTGTTGAGAGTGCTTCTCGTGGATCATCAAGTTACCTCACTCTCTTAAAACCCAGTCCTTGAGGGGGTTGGATGTGCTGTATTATGTCCTCTTAGAATGCAGTCCTTCCTTTTTTGCATTTAAAAAATTGTCTATCTTTTAATTTTCCTCTCTCCACCCCCAGGATATGTCCCTCACTTCTGCTTTCCCTTCTGTGGCTAATTGTGTTTGCACCATTTCTCCAGCCTTCTTGCCTTGATGGACATTAATAACATGGTGCTATTTTTACCAAAGAGGCTCGAGGCCTGACTCACCTCGTTTCTCCATGCTGGTGCTCACTGTCACCGCTGCCTCGTGCATACCTCTCTGTGTACAAAGTGAGCACCTGTGTTTGTTGCAGGATTAACTACTACTTGTCGGGAGGCTTCCACCCCGTGGGCTTCCACGTGGTCAACATCCTCCTGCACGGCGGCATCTCTGTGCTCATGGTGGACGTCTTTTCAGTGCTCTTTGGCGGCCTGCAGTTCACCAGCAAAGGTCGGAGGGTGCACCTGGCCCCCAGAGCGTCCCTGCTGGCAGCTTTGCTGTTTGCTGTCCATCCTGTGCACACCGAGTGTGTAAGTACCACTTGCCTGTGACATTTGCACACCTGGAGGGCATGATGAGTCATCGTGTACCATTTCATTTCTTAAAACATCCTCCCTTTGGGCCACTCTGTCTTCCCGAGCTGTAGTGAGCACATGCTGCAGACGCTGTAGGAACGGCAAGCACACCCTATAAGTGCCCTGTCAGACTCTGGATAGACTGGGTACTGGGGATTGAACCCAGTCTTGCACTGGGTGATACCCTTAGCCCCTTTTTTATTTTTGTTTGGAAACAGAGTCCTGCTTATTGACTGAGACTGGGCTTGAACATGTGATCCTTGTGCCTCAGCCTCCCAGAATGCTGGGGTGCCAGGTGTGTACCCCCATTCCCAGCAAGAAACTTAGGAACAAATGTGACTACCTGCTGCTGGAGTGACTTCGAAAGCTAAGGCACCGTCTCCAGTGATGTCTGGTGGGCTGGGGCAGTGCCACCTCACAGACCAGGCGGGGACAGAAGACCTACCTAGAGCTGGGAGCAGGCGAGCATAGGGGGGACCGGACTCCTACCCCCCGAGACCCACGCCAAAGAGATAGTAACATGTGGAGCACAGCTTGGGCCGGGAGCCAGGGCAGCTCCTGACTCCACCCTGCTCTGCGTGGTCACTTCTGGTGCCGCTGAGCTGCTCCTGAGGAGACGCGGGACAGAGTACGCTGTATTTAACCAGACTTCGGTGAGGGTGTCAGGAACACTCCACAACAAACCCTTGAGAGGCAGCTTGTTGGCTGAGGAAAAAAATGTGATTTTAATCACTTGTTCTGTGAGCCTGGAGCTCCCAGTGTAAAATACTGCATGGTAACTTATTGCTTCTTTCACAATAAGCTTCTGTATTTAATAGGATTCAACACTTATATCTAACTAGTTGCCCTGGTGAGCATCTGTAAGTTCTAGAATTTCTCTTTGTGGCATCCAATTTTATTAAAATATTTGTTCTTTGATGTCTAAAGTATGTGGAATTGTTACCACAACCTTCTAGTATCTTCCCAAATTTTACTTTTCTTCAGCAAATGCAGAAGATTTAAGGCCTTAATAGGAAAGGGATCAGTGTTATAAGAGCTGAGCCATAAACTTTATCCATAATTATGCCAAGCTAAGATTGGTTTCAGTCTGAATTCTCCTGTGATCTAAATTCTTGCCACAAACAAGAGAATCTCTGGAATTGTTCTGGGTCACAGTTTTGCTTCTTGACTAATTTAGCATGATCTTAAAGCAAAATTAAATATTTGAATTATTGACCAAAGAAAGTTTCATCAAATTTTCATTTTAAGTGTTGATAAATTGATTTAGAAAAAGCTTTTAAACCAGCAGGGGTAACATGCCTACAACCCAGCACTTTGCAAGACTGAGGCAGGAAGTGCAGAAGTTAAAGCCAAGCCTGGAAAATTTTAACAACTCGGACCCTGTCTCAAGACAAAAAATAAAAAACTAAGGGCTTCTAGTGCCAGCTCAGATGACACAATATGCTTAAAAATGAGTACATGCACACACAACGTACATACATCCCCCTGGAAGGACGTGGAGCACGTTCATGTTTAAAGGCCACATTCCAGATCCTTCAGAGGAACTGAGGCAGGTCTAGCCACAAGAGAGAAGAGACAGGAAAATCTCTACCTCTCCCACTTGCATTCCATGAGTGCCATTGGAACTCAGATATCAGGAAGCAGTTGCAGATAGTATTCTAAGACAGGTATGTGGCATGTTTACCTTTCATTATATTAGCAAATAGTGTTGTCTCCTCTTATTTGAACTCCATATTACCTTCCATTCTGCATTTCAGCTTTTAAAATGCACAGGACACCAGACACCCCAAGCTGCTTACTTTCCAGTGGCAAGATCCTGCGGGGCTCTACTGCGAGCTGCCCACTCTGTCCCCAGGCCCATGAAGGTCCTCCTGGGGTGAGGACCATGGGGACTTGGGGACTGAGTGTGGCTCTGACAGCATTAGTCAGGGAAAATAGTGTCAGCACAGACCCAGGCATCACTGACTGCAGTCTCTGTGTGTTCATGTTTGTGTTTTGTGTCTGCCCCTCCTCAGCATTAACACCAACATGGTCTCCTCGGGTGACCCTCCCCGTCCCGTGTGCCTGAGGCCCAGGTGGCCAGGATGAGCCCTTCCCAAGTTCCGATTGGCAAAGAAATCATTGCAGTCCCTGGCATTTGCTCGTCAATTCCTATGCATGTCTGTCTCCCCCTCTTTCTGTGTCTGTCTGTCACATTTACTGCTCCAGACCATGCTCGTGGATTATGTATTTCTTTTTCTCCAAAGCACTAGTGCAGATTTCAAGAGACCGAGTTCTGGCAGCCTCTCTTCCCCTTCTCCTCTCATGCTCTGGCCAGTGTCCTCTAAGCCTGTTGCTCCAGCTTCCCTTGGAGGAGGAGCCTCTCTGGATCACTTTCCCCTTCCTTCTGTGGGCACGGGAGACCTGAGTGTCTCCAGCCCGCAGGTAACACAGCTCTGAGGAGACTACAGAGCCAGACACTGCAGCCACTGCCTCATGGAAAAAGCCCAGCCTCCTCCAGAACCCCTCTGTCCTGGGGCCTTTTCCCTGTTTCTGTATACACCCTGTAGGATTCAGGAGGGGTCCCACAGGGAGCCACACCTGCCACGTGCTCGGCCTGGGTCTGTGTCACTGCCCCCGTTGGTACTGTGCCTCAGAGTGAGCAGACTCACCCCCCGGATCACTCCGGACCTGACCCTCCATATCCATCTCCATCCCTGGTGACTCCACCGCCAGCACACGGCCACCCTCGTTCCGGCCTTCCCTCTCAGTGGGATTTGGATTCAGCGGGGCTGTCCTCATGGCCCCAGGCATAGCTGCTCCCTGACCCGCCACCGAGCTCACAGCCAGGGCCCACAGTGGAACTCAGCGCTGCACATGCGACCACCTCTTTCTTCCCCCGTCTCAGCTGTCACTCATACACATACTTGGGAGTCACATTTCTATACAGTGATTTTCACAATCGTGTGTTTTCACTTATCTGCACTCGTAGAATAGCCCTGTATTGTGCATCTCCATCCCACATGTCTGTCCTTTA
>PVIR01013010.1:0-43181 GCA_004026965.1 Petromus typicus | reverse complement strand
CTCACATCACAATCCTCCTGCCTCTGCCTCCCGAGTGCTGGGATTACAGGCGTGAGCCACCACGCCCGGCACTGTGGTATGTGGTACTGGTTGCTGCTGGGTGTGGGTCTCCACACCCAGTATTGTATGTGGTTACCGGGGAATCGAACCCGGGCCCTTGTGCCTGCAAGACAGGCGCTGGAACCACTGAGCTAACTCCTCGGCCCAATAATATGTAATCTTTAATGTATGGCTAATTAATAGCATCTTTCTATCTGGTGGGAGTATGTGAAATATTTAGAGACTTGAGAATAAATATGTGATATATATAAATATATATATATATATATATATATATATATATATGATGAATACATGTTCAGTTTCTTTTGCTAAATTCTTACTACACATATACCTAACAATGTAATTTCCCATCTAAAAAAAGGCAAGTAGCTGGGAACTTTTGCATTAAGACTAATTGATTATATGCAAACTGATGCAAAATACAGGTAACCGTGCTTTAAAATAAATTTAGACTTTAATTTTTTATTCAAAAATACCCACAAATAATGACTTCATACTTGGCACTAATTCTCATGTGACGTCATCAGTTTGACACCTAACAGAAAATTAGTTCCCACAATGAACAACAAAGACAACCAATTCCTTAAGTTCAAAAAGTGATGATAAGGAGACAGTGAGAGAATTACCCTTTCCACCCCAAACCATACCTGACTCATTTTTTAAAATTTAAATCTTTATTGGTACATTATATATACACAGCATAGTCACTGATTTCAGTGTTGAGAACTTATGCCAGTATATGATATGACACGATCATTTTTGGTTCAGGTCGACACAGCTCCCAAAATCTGCTTACTTACCTTAAATTACAGTCAATGTAAATGATTTGTTGGAAATATTTTAAAGCATAAAAGTCATACAGAATATTCACATTTATTTTTCTATAGCATTAAAACAACTCTTCATTTTTCTTGACTCTTACATTCAAAAACTTATTTCTGATTCACTGGTCATTAATCTGTAATTAAAAAACAAGAATCTATACTTTAAAGTTTTATTCAAGGTCTATTAGTTGTACAGATTCTGATGTCTCCTTCAGTTTCTTTCTAAAGAATGGACAGAGTTAAAGCAATCCTCTCTGACAGGTCAAAGCTGTGCAAGCTAAGCAGACATATGGATGCTCCGTGCAGCAAATCTCTCCCTTGGCTTCTTTCCTCTAAGTCTCTGTAATAGGACTGTCGTTGGGGTCCCAGCAATACAGAGCTATGAAAAAACTCTCTGAATGATTTGGGCGATAGCACTTTCCTTGCCAACCATTTCTAGCTACTTGGAAAGTCAGCATGAGCCTGTACACCATCCAGAAGGCTAAGGAAATAATGAACAGGAAATATCGTCAGGGTAATTTTCATATACCATCAAATAAGCAAACCTGGTCAGTTATACCCCTGATCTCATCAAGAAGAAAAGGAGAACTTAAAAGTATATTTTCAGGGCCAGGGATTAAGCTTAGTGGTTCCTGCGCCTGTCTTGTAAGCGCAAGGACCCAGGTTTGATCCCTGGTTAACCACATACCATACTGGATGTGGAGACTCAACCCAGCAGCAACCAGTACCACATACCACAGTGCCGGCGTGGTGGCTCACGCCTGTAATCCCAGTACTCGGGAGGCAGAGGCAGGAGGATTGCTGTGATGTGAGTTGGAGGCTGAGCTCAGGGCCAGCCTGAACCACAAAGCGAAACCCTGTCTCAAAAAGACTAAAAAAAAAAGAAAGAAAGAAAGAAAAGTATATTTTCAAAGGAATAGTTTTTAATGTCTTTTTTGTATCTGTACTTATTGGCAGCACATATTAATAAGTTCAGTGTGGTATCTTCATACATGCATACAATGTGCACAGATCACAATGTAAAAGGGCTTTTTAAGTAGTGAAAGCAGCAAAGGCCCAAAATATTTCAGTCATATTCCAATACATTTTTAAGATAAATTATCTTTTGAAAAGCATGAGAATTTTTTCAATTTTAATCATAGTTAATCAATTTTCCATGTAATAATACCTTTAAGTTAAATGTTATTCTATTTTCTTTAGTAGTCCTTACTGTCAGAAATAGAGAATGTAACTATGTATCGAAACTATTCTCAATGTTCTGCAAATACATTCCACTATCTTTAAAAATAAATTCTCATTTCTACTGAATAGAAAGACTGCTTACAAGTCAAGTTACAGTGAGGATTATGGTCCCACTAGTACTGTGTAGTTATGTGACTTAGAATGACTAGTCTCAACATAAGAATTTTTACCCATCCCCACGTGATTCTAATGTGTAGCCCAGGCTGAATCACTAGCCAAGAGTTCTGAGTCTAAGGAGATTGGAGGCTTCCACAAAGATTTATTGTGAAAATGTATTAGAGTTAGAAATTTAAAATTGATATTTTTTGTATAATTTGAGTAAATGATAGATTATAATTACCCCGAACTGACTTTTTTCCACTGTTTATTTGGGTGACCAAGTAAACATCATAATTTCTTGTGCATGTTTTTATATGTACTACAAATGGCTACAAATAGCATGCTAATTCTGTGCCCAGAAGGTAAAAATAGTACCCTTGCTTCAGAAAATTTCATGCTAATTTCTTTTTTTTTTAATTTAATCTTTATTGGTACATTATGAATACATAGCGTCGTCGCATTCAACACTGCGGGTTTGTACCAGAATATGACACAACTTGATTCTCATTTTTTTCCCTTTTCTCCCCACCCTGAAACCCCCGCACCCCCTAAATACATAATCTTTATCTCCTTTTTTCTTTATTATTACCACATTTTCCCCCTCGTTATTTACCCCTATGTTCTCTTTGCTTTTAAATATTTTCTATTTCACAATATCAACTATACATACTACAACTTATTTACAACTTCATTTTATCATACCGGAGAAAAGATGATATTTACACATCTGTGACCTGTTTATTTCACTTATGAAGACGTCCTCAAGGTACAGCCATTTGAGTATGAATGATTCAATCTTACCTTTTTTAATGGCAGAGTGATACTCCATTCTATGAAAGAACCACATCTTCTCTATCCAGTCTCCAGTTGATGGACATTTGGGTTGTTTCCAAGATTTAGCAATCACAAACTGAGCTGCTATAAACATGGGTGCACATATGTCGCTGTGATATGAATCTTTTAATTCCTTTGTGTATACACCTAACAGAACAATGGCCGAGTCAAATGGGACCTCCAATCCTAGCTTTTTGAGGAATCTCCTAACTGATCTCTACAGAGGTTATAGGAGTCTACATTCCCACCAAGAGTGGAGAAGGGTTCCCTTTTCTCCGCAGCCTTGCCAACATTTGTTGCTGGCTAATTCTGAATAGCAGGCATTCTTTGTGGAGTGGGGTAAAATCTCAGTGTTGTTTTCATCTGCATCTCTCGAATGACTAATGATGTTGAGCATTTCTTCATATACTTCTTAGCTGCTCTTACTTCTTCCTCCGAAAAGTATCTATTCATTTCAGCATCAAAGAAGCAAAGAAGAGTCAAAGCACAATGAATATAATATTTAGTAACCAGTGTCATCATTTTTAAATCAATATTCACTCATTATGTGAATTAATTGACTAATCTATTCCACTCATTATGGAAAATGTAAAAGGAATATACTAACCAAATGAGGGAACAAAATTAGCCCAACTGCACTAGTAGTGCACAGTTTTGTACTAATAGTGTGATACAGATCACAGGTACAGGCACATTCACAATTAACAGTCTATATAAACTTTAGCAGTGGATGAAGGGTTCAAGGATAAGGAGGAAACATCTTGTTTTACTCTTAGGGGATGCTCAATAATTATTTGATTAATGCTTACTGTATTATATGTTATAAATACTCTAGTATTGAATGGATAAATAAATGAAACTGATCAGAAAATCTGTACAACAGTTGCTTAATGTTTGGAATTGAATGATAGTATAATCAGGACTTTGAAGATAAACAAAGACAATATAATACTGAAGCTTATGACAAATGGATCAAGAATTTTAGTTGGAGTGCTGTAAGAATCACTGAAGAAATGTTTTATTTAAAGAAGACAAACTCTAAGATAAGAAAATATCTTCAAATTTGTGGCAGGACCTTTAAGTAGAAAACTGTACAAATATTTAGAAATGTGAATTAGACACAAGAACATATGCCAGAGGCAATTATACTTTCATGTATACTGAAATGGTATCATCGGTGAATAAATTTTTAATCATCTTTGGGTTTATTTAGAATATTAATTTGGAAAGACATTCAGAAGAATTTCAAGCATAAAGTAGGTTTGTGCTAGAAGGTGTTTAAAGTTTATTCCAATTCTTACAGTGTCCATATCAAATATTAGAATGTGCTTAAATATCTTGGATAAATTTATACCAAAAAAATTCAGATTACTTCTAGTTAGCATACCAGTTATCTCAACAATTGAAAGTATATCAATATAGGAATTGAAAGCCATAGATTCTCGGATTGGATTAAAAATCACACTCGATTAAGTGTTTCATGCATTTTCCCACTCTCGCTTCTAGCCAGTTTGTGTCTAAGTCAGTTTCTCACGGGCAGCGTTTAGCTGAGATGATCATAGGATCATATCAAAAGACACTGGAAAAGGGACTGGATGGAATTCATTATCGATTCCTAACTTTCATAAATCTTGAATAAGTTACTGATCAAAGGGGATGTCTTCAAATTAGTAAACACTCTCTACAGAGTGTCTATACTTTATTATATTTAAGAGTAAAACAATCTTAATTGTTAGCCAGGTGCAGTGCCTTCGTGTAACCCCAGAACTCTGTGAGACTGAGACTGGATGATTGCAAGTTTGAACTTGGCCTGGGCAATTTAGTGTCTTTAGAGAGACTCTGTCCCAAAAATAAAGACACAATTTTGGGTTATAATTATAGGTAAATGTGGAAGCCCAGGGTTTATCCAATAGAAACTTCAAGCAAAAAAAATATTTCCATGCAAATACTTCACATGACTATTCATGGAAGCTTTGTTTTAATAGCTAAAATGAAGCAATCTAAATATATATCAACTAATGAATGGATAGACAAACTGGCGAGTTATATAATGGATACTGTGCTAATCAGTAATAAAAAGCTGTAGAGTATTGTTACATGAAATAGTAGACAAATCTCAAAATATTTATAATATGTGAGAAAAATCTGTAAGACAAAGAAGTGAACATATTATAAAACTTCAGTTGTATAAAATTCTGGAAGGTGTGAACTTGAAATCCTTAGTTGCCTGGAGATGGGTGTGGTGCTGTAGAGCCTAGTGCTGATGGGAAACAACAGGGGGAAGGAATACATCCACATATATGGTGTGCGTGTTATGTCCAAATGGATGGTTTAAATATGGGCCATTATGAGGGGAAATTTTTTTATATTTTAAATTTTTTTGGTACATTATGAATACACATCATCATCGCATTTAGTATTGAGGGTTTGTACCAGAATATGACACAACTTGCTTCTCATTTTTTCCCTTTATGAGGGGAAAATTTTTTAATAAGTCTGATAAGTAGAAAGTTTTACAAAATTTATATAATATTGTTTTCTTATAAGAGATATAAGGTAGGACCTGATGCTTAAGAGTAGAGAAGCAACCTTATAGTTGATGGCAGACCCTTGGGAACTGTCCTTGGAGAGAGGCTGGGAGGATCTGTGCCAGAAACCACCCACAGCGTCACAGGCCGTGTCCTGGATGTGATTACTGAGACAAGTGGTGCAAAGCCTGTTCTTCTAAAGCATAATTTATGGAAACTGTCTCCTTCCTATTATTCTTTAAACACCAATTGGATTAGAGTGCTTGTTTACAGATATTTTCAAAACCTACTGATGATGGTCAGTGAACTAGGTTTTTTAAGGCTGTGTATCTATGGATTCATGCTGCAATGCTATTTTTTCAGTAGCAAAAATTGTGTCGTAACACATCCTATGTGAAGGTGAATATGAATTAAAAGTTTGTGATTAGCTTCCTTTTCCTATTCAGCCCCACTTTCCGACTCTGCAGGGTAGCAGGAGGTAGCACAAGGGAAGCAGAGGAAATGGGCACCAATAATTGCATCTAATCAGAAGATTCCCGCTATCAACATTTAGGGCAGAGCAAATGACTGCCACTTGATGCCACCAACCGCAGTAGGGAAGGCCACGGATTTGAATCGGGAAGGCAGGACCCTGAGATCCTGGTCACCAGTCTTCAGGCTCATGTCAGTTTCTTTGTTTGCTAAAGAGTAATACAACTATGGATTTCATGTATTAAATTTCTTACATCCAATTTCTGCAATTATAGGGGGATTTTCAGTACATTATTAGAAATTATATCATATGTGTACAAGTAAATGAACTTTAAAGTTCACCCTAGAATTTTTTTAGTATTAGAGATATACTAATTAAGAATTAACACCATAGGGATGATTCAGTCTACATGTTACTATTTATATATTCAGTTATTTATTGTGGTGTTAGCAGTTGAATCCAGGGCCTTTTTACTAAGCTACATTGCCACACACACACACACACACACCCTTGACTTTATTTTTTTTTTTAGATAAAGTCTTGGTAAGTTGCCCAAGCTGTGTTTGAATTTATCCTCCTAGAAATCTGGGATTATAGAGTTGCATTATCACACCCAGCCTCACTGTATGTTTTATAATTACTAATAATGTACCAAGCGCTAGCTAAATAACACAATATCTGCATAAGATAAACTTATTGGTGGCTTACAGCAAAGTGTTCTGTGATACCAGTACCCTTACTGGCCAACCAGCTACATTTACTGTAACCTTGGAAGTCTAGTGATCTAATCTCATCTTTTCATCTGAACCCCAGCTTCCGGTCTGACCCAGATCTAATTACAAGTTGCCCCATCCCTGTGATAATATAATCACCTATTGACACTGGGACATAGGGTAGTGTCCTATAGTGCTGACAAATGAAACTATAGATGGAAGAAGTAAGATATAAGCAAATTTATTTAAAAGGCATAAAGGCAAAGAAGTAGGATCCCTGTTAGCCAGCGGGACGTGCTGAACAAAATAGGCTCAAGAAGGCTCCTTCAGGAGTTTTTAAAAGTGTCTGTAGGAGAGTTTGGACCATTGTGTAAGCAATATGCTCTCTAGCCCACACGAGGCTACATACATTTCAGGGTCTAGTCTATGCAGTGTCCATTCGAGGCGTTCTGGCCTTGTGTGCAAGGTCTTGTGGTTGCACCAGCAGCCTATCTGATTATACTCTGGGGAGGCCCTGAAAGCCAGTCAGTGATCCTTGAAGGATCATGACTGGCTTCCTCACTCCAGTGTGGAACTGTTTCCCTTCCTGTCAGATAGAGTCCTAACTCTTGTCTCACCCATCGCTATCTCATTATGATGTAGGGTGCATGTTCCATTCAGTGTGTTCTCCCACGAGGTTTTTGACTATTGGCAATAAAGCAGTAACTTTGTGGTTGAATTTGGAGATAGGCCTGCTTTGGTTGCAGTGTACCAACTATAATCAAGTCTCAGTGGAGGGAACATACGTACAGCCTACCACCCGCCTCTTCCTGGGAAATGTCTCACGTGCTGTTTCCTGTACAAAGCTGATCCACGTTGCCTAGTCAGATTGCCACTGGTCAGTTGGCAACATGCTGTTAACAGACCAAATTCAGGTTTCCAGTTCACTCACTACAGGGCTATTATTGCTCTTGCACACTCTTCACACATTCATTTCTCTCAGTCTACATCTTCTTAGGTTGCTAAGATTGAAGATTTAGTAAGGACTACTTGAGTTAGGCTTTTCTATTCTGTCCTTCTGGAGCAATTTATTGTGTTACTTTAAGGGTGCTGGAGGCCCCAAATCCTCTTTCAGTGGATTTATGAAGCCCTTAAACATTGTATTCTTGTAAATTCCTTAAAAATAATTAAGCAAACTTCGGCTTTGACAGTTGGAAATAATCAATTCTCAAAATTGATAAAATGCTCATAATGTTCAGTGGATGATAGATTCTTGGTTGGGTGGCTGAGGAAGCTGTCCCCAGCAGCTGTGTTGCCTGCTCACTTGGTTCCTCCCCTGGCCTTCGAACACGAGCATAAGCCAGAACTCTACTCACTCATGTGAGCTGGTCAGACTTGGGGTTAGGTAAATGCTCCTAGAACTTCCTGTGCTTCACGATTAAAATAAGTACAGAGCTTTTCCCCGATAGCTCACTTATTCAGTGAATGCCTTGAGTGCCCACAAATGGCAGGGGCCATTCTTTAAGAATTGAGCTGTGAACCATGGAGTCACAAGCCTGTCATATCATTTGCATAGTTGGAAGACAGGCAATAAAACAGGTAAGTAACTTTCGTGCTGTGTTGTGGGTGTATGTACAGAAGGAAAAACAGAAAAACAGGAAAAGAGAATGGAATTCTCAAACAGGGAGTTTACACCTTTCACTGGGGCCAGGGGAGGAAAGGCCTTCCTGTGTGTAGGAACTGTCCAGAAGAGAAGGTGCTAGTGGTCGCTGGGGGAGGGCATTCCACCAGAGTTCCCCCAAGGGCTCTGTGGAGCTCCCTTTGAGCTTTAATCTGCAACTTGAGCCGAAAGCCTTAGGTGAATGTGACTTTCCCTGTGTCCTCTGAACACCCTCCTCTTAGTGAAGGCTGAGCTCTCTGGCTTGCTTTCTTTTCACTTGCATCTGGATCTTTTGGATATGTACATGAGTGATGTGAATGTGGCCCCCCAAAGTCCATGTGTCAGTACCTTACTCCCCAAATCAGCATGTGAATTGTGTCACTGGGTGGGGCCTTTGAGAGGAATTAGGATTACATGAGGTCACAAGTACTTTATGAATGAATTTGTGGTTTTATTTGAAACTAGAGGCCAAAATCAGCAAGCTCTGTCTCTGCCTGCGTTGTCCTCCTGTCATGCTGTGAAACAGTGAGGTGTCTCTCACCAGGTGCCGAACAAACACCAGTGCCAAGCTCTTGGGTTTCCCCTCTTTTAGCACCCTAAGCCATTTCATTAGGGCAAAAGGAACAAACCAGGATATCTATAACAGAAAACAACCTAAAGATGAGAGGCCAACAAACATTAAGAGCAAATTTCTCTAGAGGACACGAAGCTCCTTATGATAAAGTGACAGATGCAAGTCTGTGCTGCAGCACTTTTTATGTCTATTGATTCGGGGATGGAAGGACGCCTTGTTTCTCTGCAAGGATGAAAGATGAAGTTGGTACCACGGTCTTACTGGCTTTCCTTCAGAAACTGCCATGTGCTCAGTCAATACCAGAGTGGCCACCAGGTAAAGCAATTATCCATCTTTAATGTGAACCTTATAAATATTTACTTACCTGTGAATTTTCCTAATAAGTGTTGATTGAGAGAACCAATGTTGGTAATAATCAATAGCAGAAAATTTAAGCAAGTTTTCTTCAGTTAGGGTTACGGCCACATCTCAGCATATGTTTTCATGGTCTGTTGCCGAGCGTTAATTAGTTCTGTTTTATTGTTTTATTTATTTGTTTTCCCTTACTAAATTGCTAAAAATTTGTCTGTAGCATTCAGATATTGAAATGTAATGTAGTTACATTAGTATAGGCCAGAAAATATTTATTTTTCTATTTAAATATAGCAGATATTTATCTACTAAAAAAATCCTGTAAGCAAATTAATTATCATTATTTTTTTAAACATTTTTAAACTAGAGCTGCCCTGAAAAAGTACCAGAAAGGAGGTGGTTTAAAGCAGCAGTAATTTATTATCTCAAAGTTTTGGAATCTACAAATCTGAAATCACTTTCAGGGCCGCACTCTGATGACGCTGGACAGGGCATCTGCCATCGCTTGCTCGTAACTTCTAGTGATTACAGGAAGTCCTTGTGCTTCATTGAGTTGTGGTGCATCACTGTAATTTCTATCTCCATTGTTGTATGGCCTTCTCCTGCTATGTTTCTTTGTTTTCTTTCCTCCTCTACTTCCTCTTCCTGGTCTTTTCCTCCTTTCTTCTTTTTTTTCAGTACTGAGGGTTGAACCCAGAGACTTCTCACTGAGTTACATCACCAGCCCTTGTTAAAGTATTTTTTTAAATTTTAAAACAGGTCTTGCTAAGTTGCTGAGTTCCCCTGGCTGAGCTTGGACTTGCAAGCCTTGTGCCTCTGTTTCCCTGAGTGCTGAAATCACAGGCATATTCTACCACAACCAATTCTCCTCTTCTCCTGAAGACACCAGTAGTAGTGGATTAGGATACCATAATGCATATGGCTTCTTCTGAACCTGACATCTACAAAGACACTATTTCCAATAAGATCACATTCATAGGTGTGGGATGTTAGGACTATAAAAGACTATTTCTCAGAATGTAACTAAATCTATAACAACTAGTATTTTAACTAATGACCTCATTTAACAACAGACTATTGCAGGTTTTTAAATAGGTTAAATATCTTAAGACACTCATAGATAAAGGTGAATCTTTACTTTGAAATCCTTGGAATTTCAATAATGTTCATGCATCTTTGAACCATAAAGATTTCAGAAATGCCAGCAATAGGTTTACGAGTTGTAATTCAGTAGGCTGGTTCTGTTCCTATATTTACTTTGAACAAACTGAAAAAGAAGCTGACTGTCTAAAGACCAGAAGCCTAAACTAGCATCTGCTTTCAATGAAAATACAAAAGTTAAGAGAACTGCGAGGTAGCTTTCTTCAATGAAACTATATAACTTTTTACCAGCTTGCTTTGCCAAAACCTTAAATATTACTTTCCTTAGATGAATGGCTTCTGTATTGATTTATATATGTAAATGTGTGTGTGTGTGTGTGTGTGTGTGTGTGTGTGTGTGTGTGTGTGTATTTAAGTTTATGTAAGGAAATGTGTTAGGTTAAGCCTATTGGGTCAACTGTAGGACACTCTACAATGGCATTGTACAGTTAGAATATCCAGGGGCTACTCAGTCCAACAAGCTAGAAGCCATAGAACTAAGGGGATCAAAGATGCCCACTAGTCTGAGTCTGAAGCCTTTGACATCCTTTGGGAGTCACAAAAAAGAAACTCGAGTCTGACGTCCATAGCTGACAGCAGTAGTGAAAGACGCAGTGGGTCAGGCAGAGCATGTCAAATACCAGCTGGTGCCTCCTTGGCTCCCTCCATCCTACACGGGCTGCTGGCCTCTCGGATGGTGCCACTCACAATTGGGCTGTGTCTTCCACCCTGAGTTTGCTGGCCTCTGGTGGGTCTCCTCTGGGTATACCCAAAGTCTGCCTTACTAACCTGTGAGATGTCTGCTAATCCAACCAGGGAGAGTGTCACAGCTCATAATCATGACTTCTGTAGGAAAATGCAATTTCAACTGGAAAAAAATGAATCATTTGAAAGAATTGCTTCATATTTTAATATGAAATTGTAATTGAGATAATAAGAATAGATACATAATTATTGAACTATGAGAAATATTTATTACAATTACTTAAAAGTTAAGAATTTTTTTCCAGCAGTTAAGATAAACCTTTACAAAAATAAAGCAGAAATGGGGTCACTGTCCTTTCCAGCTGAGAGCATGACTCATATCTCAAGTTCTTCTGTCATTCTCGTGACAGCAGTAGATGGGGAGTAGAGGATATAGAAAAGTCATTTTCTGTAGCAGAAGCTGGAACTCAAAGGTAAAGCACTGGCCTAAAGTTTTCAAGGCCCTGTGGACCCTTCCAGGACCATGGAAAGGATGGGATTGGGAGCATAGATAAATGGACACTGTGTGATCAGTGTCTGCTGTCTGCATGTGTGGAAATATTGCACTGAGCCTCACATGATCAGTATGTTAAATTAAAATGGAAGATCCTTTCATAAAGGAAGAAAATCCAATCTCTATTTTTTTCCCTGACTAGGAATTTTGCAAAAATGGCCTGGGAAGGGGCCGGGGATTTAGCTCAGTGGCTCCGGCACCTGTCTTACAAGCTCAAGGACCTGGGTTCGATCCCCGGTAACCACATACAATACTGGGTGTGGAGACTCACACCCAGCAGCAACCAGTACCACATACCACAGTGCCGGGTGTGGTGGCTCACGCCTGTAATCCCAGCACTCGGGAGGCAGAGGCAGGAGGATTGTGATGTGAGTTTGAGGCTGAGCTCAGGGCCAGCCTGAACCACAAAGCAAGACCCTGTCTCAAAAAAAAAAAAAAGGTCTGGGCAGGCACAGCCTCAGGTTTCCCTACATTACACTCCAAGATAATCTGCCACACTGGCCATCTAGGATGTTCATGTAGAAGCAGCAAATTCATTTGCATTAGCTCTCAGTTTGCAGTACTCAGAATCAAAGAATATTTTTGCATTACTAAATTCTTAAAAACAATAAAAAAGATGTATTCTGTAGGACTGCTGGTTTCTCCAGGAGGTAACAGGGTTTTTCTAGATTTTCCCACCTCATCTGTCTCCCTGGAGCTCTCTCTTCTAAATCTTGACCCTCTTTTCTAGGACTCACCCTTCACACCCAAGGGAAGTAGGCCGAAATAAATCCTGGGAAGTTTAACCTTGGAAGGCTAACCCATGTGTGAATTTAGGGTAGATATTTGTCCCTGGCTATGTGACAGCAGCTATTACTCAGTGACAACGCACTGAGAGGAGCCTTGAGCCAGAGGATGGTGCAGAAACAAACACTGCTGGGCTTTGTGATGGAGCTGATGGTTCCGAAGGGAGAGGTCCAGTTTGGGGCTAGAATGCGCCCGTGCAGGAGGTCCTGAAGCTTTTCTTTGCCCTGCTGAGTTTTTACTTTGCTTTAGAACTGTCCAGAAAAGTCACTGCAAAGCCCCTGTATATTACATATACTACACACAAATTAGAGATGAGATTTGTTATGTTTTATTGTGCAGTTGAGATCTGTAGATGAGAGAGAAAGAAAGAGACAGAGATTTTTCTCCTGACTTTTAAAATGCTCTAAAAGTCAGCCTGAGTTCTAGAAGATTTTGGTGGCCTTTCACCCTTGAAGGTGTACTTGTAATCCCCGTCGATGATGGATGATGTCTTCCCATACTCACGTGGTGCCGCACGCCTGCACTCGGGCTACTCAGGAGTGTGACACTGAATGGAAAGTCTGAGCCCAGCCTGGGAACACAGCAAGGCCCTGTCTCAAAACAAAACCCAAATCCGCAGCTTAATTCTCACTGTCACTTCTCTTCCAGAGCATCCTATTCTTGGACAGTTTCTAGCTTTCGTGAGTTCATCAGTTCTCTTCCCTGAGGGTGGTATTCTTCTTACTTTTCTTATTTCTTCCACTTTCCAGAAATGTGAGATGTCATCCAAGCCCCTATTTCATACCCATCGGGGTATAAGAAGCCCTACCCAACCCCCTACAGGCACCCCCAGCCTCTGACAGCCTCCGGAAATTTCACTTGCACCCTGGTTGCTGGGGAAATTTGCAAAGCTAGATTTGAGGCGAGAACAGTTGCTCACTATTCAGAATTTATTTTCTAGTGTCAAACACAGAAATATAACAAATTTACCCTAAACTAACCATAACGTTTTTATGTTACCAAATAGATTCATATGTAAACCTAAACATTAAGCAAAATTTTATGTTAGACAAAATTCATAACTCTCTTTTATTGTCACCTCCAGAAATAGCGTCTTTGAAAATCACCCATGTGAGAATGCTTGATTTTGCATTTTTACATGAAAGTGGTATATGTTCTTAGAAAGGAGCTTTGTGTGGTCACTTATTCTGATTTAAACAACAATTTCCAATACCGAAATTGCCCATTGTATGGAAGGCATGCTGACCGTTAGTCCTAACTTTAGAAAGCATTTCTTAATGTGCAATAAATGTTAGTTTATGGATCTCAACAAGGGGTATGGATGAGGGAATGAGAGGTGATGGCACTTCTCAATATATTTCAGAATTATATCTCTTCACCCCTGATTGTTTTAATAAGGATTAGAAGAAGGAAACATTTCCCTGGCAGAACTGGGGTCACAAATAAAGGTTCACACTTCCAGAAAGTGTCTTTTAAATCCTTGGGGATGGGGCATCATTAGTGTTTTTCAGTCTCTGAATTAATATTTGATTTTAAAAGCTAAGTTTATGTAGATTCTCAGGTAACAGAAGTTATAAAACACAGGAATATCTGTTTAAGAGCACATTGTATTGCATTGTGTGATGATGTAAAGCCAAGAGATTTTGTTACCTGTTGTGAAAACCACTATTGCCAAAATATAAGTATGTTGTTTATCAAGCTAAGTTCAAGAATAAGTTGAACAACATCTTCTTCCTTCCACATTTATTTCCCCTTCAGGGCATTTTCTTCTATGCAGTGACGCAGAGGTAACATGCATGCCATCATTTCAAATAGCGCCCATGGTCCTGTCTTTTACTGTTCATCTCACACCGCTGGCTTAGCTGCCCCACCCACACTCTGCCATTAATTTTGTCACTAATGGAAAAGGTGGCCACTTTATTTTCCTCAGTCCCCTTCTTTGATTTCTTTCCCCTTTTAAAGGATTTTTGCAGAGATCTGCTACCCAAAAGCATAAACACCATCTTCACCTACACATATTGAATAACTTGAATTTCCCTCCTCAGGGATTGTCTTGATTGTCTTTCATGCTGAGGGACTTGCTAACTATGTCCATTTCACTGTTTGAGAATTCTAAGTGTCACTCCTTGAGTGGACTCGAAGTGGATACAATGAGCTTTGTCAAACTTTTTCCATATCTTCCTTTAAGAATGTCCTAAAATAAAAGAAATAATTTGGTAACAAACGCTATTGTCAAACCTACCATCTTGCACATCTCTGAACAGTGCTTCTTTTTTTTTAAAAAAAGCACCCTCTAAAGGTGATTGAAATAAATGCATGTTTCATGAAGTATTTTTGGAAGATCAAAGAATATAATGTTTGAAAGATATACCAGACCATTTGCAAAACTTCTTCAATCAGAGATCTGTAAAGGAATCTGTGGTAGAAGAAGAAAATAAACTTACATTTGCTTTATTTGTTCATTTATTTTAGTGTTTGAATCTAAGATTTCATATTACAATTTTTCAAGTTGGATAGCTGTTATAAAACTAACTCTCCTAGAAAGAAAGATGGTTATTTTATGAATCATACTGAATTCTACATGTGTCCAGTTGCTATATTTGAAACCTCTTTATAGTAAAATGCTGTGTTCTATATAATTGCCTGTTGCCCTAGGCTGATAAAGAATAGCAAGTGAGCAAATGGTTCCACTCTACAACTTTTAAGGGAAACAACTTAAAATGGGTTACTTTATTGCAGAGATTCTTTCAGAGTCTGTACCGTGCTAATGTGTATCATAAAGCTGCACTAGGGGAGAAACATATATTGCTTTCCAAATTTATTTCATCAGGGAGCTGTTGGCTCGGTGGGTGCCCCTGAGTTTTAGAGCCAGGGGTTTATGCATTGTACACTCTCTTTTGGAGTAAAATGACACTGGGACTCAATGGAAGCTGTATTGACTTACTTACATACAATATTCAGTGTATTGACCATATATTATAGACAGAGACTCTGATCTGTATATGAAGCAAGTAGTGGATGTAGACAGAGACAGAACTGAACACAATGACAAAGATTAAAAGCTGCTGCAATCTGGCCATCTGACTGTGCCTTGAGTCATGTAATGTTTGGCTGAACGGATAGAATACACTGGTGCATTTGACCTTCCTACTACATTATTGAATTTAGGGCTTCTCTATTCTAGTGCCTGATGTTAGTAATTGTTGGATGGATTCAAATATGCATGAACGAATGCCTCAAAGACTCTCTTTTTCCTCTTTTTTTGTATATGTTTTCCTGATATTTTCTGAAATAGTTTCAAATGAGAGTGTCCTCAGGTAGGGGATGCCAACTAAGGGTAATTATTTTGACTGTTTGCAAGGCTGAGCCCGCAGTGTCTATCTCAGGGGTTGTTCTAAGGCAAGACAGCAAGAGAATCTCTTTCCCTGTGTTTTGTTAAAACCTAGCATGTTTAGAGTACAACTTAACAGATGCACAAATAGTTGTCTATGCTAAGTGATAATGCCTTTATGCCTATTGACAATTTATTAGTCTAATGAAAAGAAATATTTTTCCAACCAAACAATATTTCCATAGCTGGTATAATATAGCAATATATTTTAAAACTTTCTTTGAGTTCTATGTCTGATTTTTCATTAAAACAATGAAACATTCACACTCTTATGATGTGAAAAGAATCAGATTGCAAGCTGTACAATTATATTATTTTAATAATTATTTTAAAACTGTCATTGTTTCTTAATGAGCTGAGTTTTTTTTCCCCAGTATTCTATTTCCAAGAATGTAGAAATACATGTGTATGGCTGTGTCCACAAGTACATATGCACGTGGTCACATTTGTCTTGTGCTGATAAGTTTCTAAATCATCCACTGCTAGGCAGAAATGAGACTGAGTAGGTTAGTGCAAATTTCTTGAATTCCTATTCCTGAGAGGTCTGAAAATTAATTATAAAGGAAAGACACATTTCCTCTGCCTAACAGGAACAATACGATACAAGATGTAATAGAAAAGAGACATTTTTTCCAAGGAGACAGATAAAACATCAAGACCACTGAGAAATGTCTACAGTGTAGTGAACAAGTTACAAAATCTATGAGCAAAGATTCCATCATATGAGCGAGCACCGAAGCTGGAAAAGGGGAGGTGTACTCAAGGGCTAATGGTTAAGATTATCATTGGCTGATGGGGCTATGGACAATTTTAACAACATTCTTTGTACTTGTCCCTGTGTTTACCATAAGAACAAATACAATTCTATAATATAAACAAATGCTCTGAAAGAACAGAACACTCTTTCCTGTCCTCACCCAGTGTCACTACTTTCCTCTTCCAATCAGGCTAAAAGAAGCCCATTGCACATAACTCGAGATATTTCTTCACCTCTGGTGAGGGAGACTCTGTCTAAAATCATTTTAAAAGAACACTGTATCATGTAGACGCGCAAGCTGAATAGGGTGGATGCTGTTAATCTGAACTTATCGGGCTTATTTCCTACAAAACGTATGGCTTGAATTTCAGTTAAAATATGTAGTTCATTCAGGACTGTTAAAAATAAAAGAAATTGAGTTATTACTCAGTAGAGAAAGTATGTATAGAAAAGAAAGTTCTATGGAGGGACAGCTGAATTAACAATGACTTTATGAATTCTAAGATTCAAGCTGGAAGAAAAAAATATATTTTTACTATCTGTGCACATGACAGTGAAGATTACTTTATAAATAAACTTCTCTTAGCCTTATGACAGTGAAACACTTTGCCAAATATTTTTTTCATGTGTATATGTGATTTATCTGGCTGCATTCTATAGTTATGTACTACTCTTGTGCATTTGATCATAATTATGGCCAAGTAACTGTATGTTAGTGTCGTTGCTAGGTGTTTTTACTTAGTACTGCTGATGTTTTTGTAATTTATGCCCTAAGTCATGACCACCAGTGATTATTAGTGGTAGAGAGAAAAATATGTTCAGTCTTCATGAAACATTTGACAATGTGCTATAAAGTCTAGCTACAAAAAATTTTTTTTATCTTTATTGGTACATTAAATATACACATCATGATTGCACTCCATAATGGGGATTTGTACCAGTATCAGACACAACTTAATTCTCATTTTTTTCCATAGCCCTACCATATACATAAAATGTATACATACACCCCCCCATATACATAAAATTTGTTTCCTTACTTTTTTGTTACAATCTCAACATTTTCCCCCTTCTTCCTATTTAACACTGAGCATTTTCTATTTCACAATATTAGCTGCCAAAATTTTATTTAAAGTTTTAGGAACAAGATGTAAAATGCCTGAGAAAAGTCTTTGTTTATTTTTATTAGTTTATGCTTTTAGTACATAATGATTATTGTTATCACACAGAGTTGGTGCACACGTATAAAGCACTTTCATTATTCATCCGCTGAGCCTGGCTCCCTCCCTGCTCTTTTCCTTTCTTGGTCTCCTTCCTCTTTGCAAGTGCTCGATTTCCATTTTTTTCTTTCAGTTCTTTTTTAAATTCGATTTTTATCTCTTCTCTTTCTCTCCTCCCTCTACCTCTTCTTCTCATTTGAAAAAGCTTTCCTTAATTCCTATCATCTATTTTTTATTTTGCTTTTTATATTTTGGTTTCCCATATACGAAAAACAATGTTCTATTTAAGCTCATGTGTTTGATTAATTTCACTTAATATGTAAAATGCCTCTTAAAGAAGTTCACAGTAAGAGTAATTTATTTGCAGTGGGAGGAAAGGATTTACACCTTTGCAAAGAAGGTGACGTAAGTTTTACCATTGCCAACCCTGCCTGTTGTCTCTCACAACCATTTTGCGCCAGAGATGCATCGGGCCCCTCTCCATTGTGCCTGAGGTGTGTGGCATGCCGTCGATTTTTTAAAATACTGTTACAAAGATCAGAGCTGTAGTAAGCACATTAGATCCCTAATCAGAAGAGCAGTGGTCTTTCTAGTTTGCTTTTAAGTTTAGGTTTCAATGACCTCAGTGTTATAATTCCATGAGATCCCCTGGGATTTAACCCTGGAAGGACAGTGACCTAGCAGTCAGCCTAAGATTGTTCTGGCTGAATATCGGATGTTTCTCCTATTGCTGAAAAATAACTCTAAATCCTCAAGGATAATCTCATACTAAACACAAGCCTAGAGTATGAGTAAAAAAAGATTCCCCATCATTGCCAGTACATTCAATGTTTAAAATTTATTTATCTTTGTCTGGAAAGTAAATTCTTTGTGTCCAGTGTAGCATAGGAGCTGGAAGGAATATAAATTATGCATTTGTATATTTGTATTGGATGTTGACTACAGATAGAAATGTCATTAGAAAACTGATTTTTGGAACAGACTGATTTGCACTTATGACTATTCAAAGCCAAAAGAATATTGGACAGATGAAGGTAAATAATTAAGGAAACTTCGGGCTGCTGGAGTGTGCTTGTGAGTTCTTTCAGATGGCTTCTTGGGTTATATAAATTTAGTTTGAGGTCATTATATGGATAATTTGTTACTAAGTAAAGTAGTTTGTCAGGTTACGAGACATTAATCTTCCAATAGGTCTTTAATTAGGACAGATGCACTAAATAATTCATAGCAAGTCTTGGCCTGAAAACATTTATAATACTCAATTATACCATTTTACAGGCAATGGCAAATTGTTTTTGTGTAATCTGGAAATTGTGGGACTTAATTAATTACCTTCAATGTTTTAGACATCTGCTCTGCACTCTTTTAAATGCATTAAATTGGCAACTCATGAAATGGCTAAAAATAGAGTTCAAATTCCCCAGATGATAAAGGGTGAAGATCAGCTATGACAGAGAGAAGAGCTACTCGGTGATGTTCTGGAAATATGAAACCAAGTTACATATCCTGCAACATTTGGCTTAGAAAGCTCTTAAGTGTGTGATAGCTGTTTTTTTAAAGAATGAGAATTTTCTATGTTTTTTAAAAGCATTTAACTTGCTGTTAAAATCATTTTCCCCTGGTTTCCTAAGATAGGCTACACTAAACAAATCAGGTAACCAGGCAGTGTACAGATAGAAAACACATATCAATCTCTGTCGTGTAAACACCTCTGAGTGAAATTTATTTCTACACAAACAAATAACTTTGCCCCTCTAAGTTGTATCAGAGACGTGACAAAAATAAGTACTGTGGAAGTATTTGCAGAGGCATTTTCATGTCATAGATCTTCAAGTGATGGAAAGGGGAATTAAGAGCTTATTCCATTTGTAATTAGATCACAGAAAACAGATGGTGATGGCTTTGCAGTGGGTAGGGGGATGTGACCATTTAAGTAAACAAAGAAGAAAGGAATGTTCACTTCATTTTTCATCCCAGAAATTCCACCAAGAAATATGCTGCAAGGAACTGCTACTTCATAGTATGGGAGTCAGTTCCCAAGGAACGAGGCACATTCTAAAAGCTCTACATGGTATCAATTTGCAAATACAGGGCTCACTCTTGCTCTCAAAGTTAGCATCCAATTGTGGGCTTATAATAGAGCAGCTTCTGGTCTGGGAGCCCAGATCCCTGCAATTTTCTGGCAAGATATCTGTCTAAGGTCTCTGCCCTTCATGTGGAGCTGTGGGGAGATGTGGTTGTCCATGTGGATGGTTTCCAGGTCTTGCCTTCAAAGCAAGCATGCTGGAATGAGAGCTGAAGCAGAAATTTCTCCTACATGAGGAGCTGTTGGAGAGGAAAAGGAACAGGGAAGTTGAGCACCAGTATATTAAGCTGAGCAAGAACACTGAGCTTTGCTAGAAAATCACTCCCACTCTAGATGAGCACTATCTGGCAGAAATACAGTGAACTGCTTATGACTTGAACATTTTATTAGAACCATATTTTTAAAAGTAAAAAAGAAACAGATGCAATTCGCTTCAGTAACATGTATTAACTGTGAGGCAAATTATCACTCTTAATTCTAATCAATATGAGAATTATTAATGTAGTGCTTTCTCTTTTTAATGAAATATGTTAATCAGCTTTTCACTACTATTATTAAATACATGACAGACACAATTTGAAAGAGGAGAGATTTATTTTGGTTCATGGTTTCAGAGGTTTCAGTCCATGGTCAGCTGGCTCTAGGGCAGAAACATAACAGCAGAAGGGCATGAAGAAAGAAAGTTGCTAACCCTGCAGCATCCAAGAAACAGAAAAAGGAAATGAGGCAGAAAGAGAGGCAGTGCTAGAGGCAGGATTCTACCCTTCAAAGGCAAGCATCCAGTCTGGCTTCCAACTCAGCCCAGCATCCTGATAGCCCAGTCAGCCTTACAGTCACCACGTATGAGATTAATGAGCTCATGACCCATATCCAATTGTCTCTCTAAGCCCTTCCTCTGAATCTGGTTACATCAGGATCAAGCCCTCAGTGCCTAGCCCTTGGGGGACACTTTCTATTTAAACCATAACACATGGACTGTGCAGAATCCAACATGTATCTTATACTCATAGCACAGTTCAGCTTGGCCAAGCTGTCTTTCAAGAACTCAGTGACTCTGGACAGGGATTTAGCTCAGTGGTTCCAGCACCTTCCTTGAAAGTGCAAGGGCCCAGTTCGGGTTTGATCCCTAGTAACCACATATAACAATGCTGGGCGTGGAGATTCATGCCCACCAACAATCAGAACCACATACCACAGAGCTGGGCATGGTGGCTCACACCTGTAATCCCAGCACTTGGGAGGCAGAGGCAGGAGGATTGCTGTCAGTTAAAGGCTGAGTTCAGGGGCATCCTGAACTATAAAAGTGAGACCCTGAGTCAAAAGAAAAAAAACAAAACAAAACAAAACAAAAAAACAACTCAGTGACTCACTGTGACTAGTGGTTACTTTCTTTGGCAAGGCAGCTCTAGACAATGAACAGAATAAAAAACTATATTCTCAACTGTGGTGAGGATAACAAGTTAGCATATATAAAAATATTCTGTGGTATGGGCCTAGCACAGTGCCTGAAAGTTACTATTAAAAGGAAAATATTAGATAAATCAAATTTAGCAGAATTTATTTGAACAAGAGTCATTTATCAATCTGAAACAATTCAGAAAAGGAGAGGTTCTGAGAGCTCTCCTATTAACAAAGATGAGTGGTACTTATATACAAAATAAAGAAGTGATGTACAGAAATAGCTTTATTACTCAGCATTTTCCTTGTATTGGCATAGTCTAATCAGACAGCAGTCTGTGACTGGCTGGAGCTCAGCTAGAGTGATAATTGGCTGAGGCAATCACAAGAATGTATTTATTTTCTCTTCCTCACTTCTGCTCTGTCCTGAAATGTGCGGTCTGATATCTTCCCTTTTTCTCAATTTCAGATTGTACCTTTTCCTTAGAAGTTAGAAAATATTTATGGAGCACCCTGGTATGTTGGGAAATCGACATGAAAGGTTATTATGGATTGGATCTAAAATGCTCTCAAGAGGTTCACATGTTGAGGGTTGGTCCCCACACAGTGGCAGACAGAGGCACATCTTTGTGGGACTGACTATATCATGGGGGCTCTAATTTCATCCAGTGGAGTGATTAATCCATGTCCCCATTAGGAAGTGGGCTCCAACTGGAGAAAGCAGGTCCAGGGTGTCATTGCTTTGAAGGGCATATTTTGGATAGAGCCTTTCCATTCTGTCCATCTCTGCTTGCCACCTACCATGATGTGAGCAGTTTTCCTCTACCATGTCCTGTTGCTGAGATATTTCTGTCTCCCCACTGACCTAAAAGCAATGGGGCCAGCTAACCATGGACTGAAACCTCTAAACCATGAGCCAAATAAACCATTCCTCCTCTCAATTGATTAGAGTTGTCCTCAAGAAGTGTAGTTTGCTAAAGGGAGTATTGTAAAAACAATTTTACCATCATGCTAATGGCAAACTATTGTAAATACTAAAGGAAAAATAAAGTGTTCCTGTAGCACAGAAATAAGCATGCCTAACCCTTTTATCCTAGAGACAGGGAATGTGGGTGGATGAAAATAAGAGAAATCTCAGAATTCAAAGTTAGAATTTAACAGCTGGGTGAGACTCTCTTACCCTCTCTCTTTTGTCAAATCTGGCCTAAATAAGCCAACAGAGTAACAAACTGCAATATAAGTTAGTATGTAAATAATCTGTAAATAATGTAGTAAGATTTTTTATAGAGTCATCAATGTCAAAAGGAGTACATCTTTTCTTAAAGATAGACTAGAATCTACATAAATTCACACTGCAGCTATCTAGCCTGGATGGTGTGAGATTGTTGTTTGAGGCTAATTTTCCTACAAAATGATAAACCAGACAGGACAAATCTCTGAAATGCAAATTCATTTCAAATATTATCTAAGAAGTCTTTAAAACAGAAGTGAAAGAATGATTCATAAGTGAGAAAAGTTAAGAATTTTACTTCTCTTTCTTTTTAATTTATCAAAAAGCAAAATTTATAGTATGGTAACATTTGCTCCTTGAGTACTGAGTAGTTTCTTCTGTATCTGTAGAGCTAGCTACCTAGAACCTGGAGCAATTTATCTTCTTCCCCACTTGATCCTGTTACAAAGAATGGAAAGATAGCAGTATTAAGAATAGGCTTATTCGGTCATATAGTTGTAAAAAAAATCATGCCCATTTGTTCCAGTTTTCTCTTCAACTTTCTTCTCCTACTGAAATTTCTCTCAAGACAAAAATCATGCTTTCTTAAAATCTCCTGTTTTTTCTAATGCATTGAGTTAAAACATAACTTTTTTCGGGCCGGGGGTTAGCTCAGTGGTTCCGGTGCCTTGTAAGCGCAAGGACCCGGGTTTGATCCCCAGTAACCACATACCAGACAGGGCGTGGAGACTCACACCCGCAGCAACCAGTACCACATACCACAGTGCCGGGCGTGGTGGCTCACGCCTGTAATCCCAGCACTCAGAAGGCAGAGGCGGGAAGGATTGCTGTGATGTGAATTGGAGGCTGAGCTCATGGCCAGCCTGAACCACAAAGCAAGACCCTGTCTCAAAAAAAACCCCAAAAACAACAACAACAACAAAATAACTTTTTCCCTAAATAATTAAAGATATTTAGCCCTCATAAAAATTTAAAACACATATAAGTCTAAGGCTTCTAATTAAGTACAGAAAGGGAGAATCTTGCAATCTTACTTGCTAAGAAGATTAGACTTTTCCCGGTATATAATGACTGTATTCTGATCAGAAGTAATAAACAGCACACACTGAGAACATACTATATGCTGGATACTAGATATCTCAATAAGGGAAAGTTAGTATTTTTCTTCACAAATGAGAAAACACCACATTGGAAATTTGGTTGCTTGATCAAATCTCTTCATGGAAGAAATGGAGGCTGGATTTGAACCCAGGACTGTGGCATTTCTCTCTGCTCCTTTTCCTGGATGAGGTCTAACTTGTTGCCGTTGGTCTTCCTTATGGTCCCAAAGGAAGAGAAATGAGGACAATCCGTTTCCCATCCCCTGTACTCTGTCTGCTGTCTGCATTCAGTCACAAGGGCCAGACAAGAGCAGTGGCCGAGTTTGGAAACCCTGGCACCATTTTGAAGAGAACTTACTCAGGATAGAGATTCTGCTCCCCGATCTCATCGCATAGCTGCACTGGAACAGGAAATGTGTCCAATTTTTAAAATTTTTCTTTGTCTTTAATCACCTTCAGAGCCAGGCATACTGTCTCACACAAGAGCAAAGTGAAAAAATTTTTGGTAAACTGATCTATGCCTTATAAGATTGCTTTTAATAATACACTCATAAATATTTTTGAAAATAACAATATGTTGAAAATATAAGCCAACAAATAAACATTTATGTGGGAACTATTCACAGTATGTTTTTAATTGTCTTTTAAATAGTTTAAGGTTTTTCTGAAAAAAAAATGTTGATACTAATTGTAATGTTAATTACATACAAAGACGAAAATGAATAACCCAAGATTATTTAAAATCCTTTTAAAATATCCTTCCATATGATATAGGAAGGTTTTCTTCCGAGATCAGACGAGATCAGGCGCGTTCAGGGTGGTATGGCCGTAGACAATATAGGAAGGTTTTCTGTCTACATATTGTGATAATACCAATAGTGCTTCATTATTATAATGAACTGCTCATTAAAAGTATAAATTTTCTATTAAATGCTTCTAACTTTATAAATAGAGAGATTTAAAGTACCTTAGGTAAAATAATGACTACTTAAAATAATCACTACTTAACTTGGCCCCCTTCCCTTATTGTTGCCAATTCAATACTTTCTCTTATCAAATTTATCTTTACTTCCTTCTTAATTAACCTATCTGCAATAATTTCTACGGATAGATTCTTTTTAATGTTCTGTAAACCTTCTGGAAAATTAGGAATTATTTTATGACGCATCACCAGTATTATTCAAAATCCTCAAATTAGCAGTGGGCTTACATGTAGGAAAGAGGATTCAGTCAGTGAAATGTTCAGCATTACAGTCTCTTGAGAGCAAGTTATCAAGAGTTATTGCATTTTTTAAAATGTGCCACATATCTGTTGAGAATCTGTCTCAGCTGCTGTTGACTACTAGAAAGCAGAATACAACACTCCCTTCTCAAAAAGACTCCGGACAAAGGCTTAGCAATAATAAAAACCTTCTTCTGAGGGTGGGAGAAAATGTCCGATCTGCTTTGCTTTCCATAACCATGGCTTCTCCGTTTAATCATTGCCTACATAGTACATACTAACACTCAAGATCTTTATAATTTCATAATAGATCTTAGATTTCTTTATCCCATTATTGATCTCAAATGTCTCCGGCTCTCGTGGGTGAAGGAAGAACATGCCCATGCGTTGCATCAGATAATTCCTGTTATTGAAAAGCTGTGTTCAATCTCAAATGACCTTTTCTTGTATTTATTGTCAGGCTAGCTTTACAGCGCACATTAAATGGAAGCTTTTGTTCGAGGGCTGAAAAGCGCAGTGCTGCACAGGAATGGCGCTCAGTGTTTGCTCAAGGCGACCCGCTCTGCAGACAGCTGGGGCGGGAACGGGCCTCGGCCTTCATATTCTTTGCCGCTTCTTGTTGTGAGCAATAGCAAGGCTTGCGTCTTCATTTGGACCCTGAGGGAAGATGGGAAGTGCCTCTGCAGAGGTCGCGTTCACCTGTGAAGAGGGCTCCGCGCGCTGGCAGCGAGCGGTCAGGACACTGAACCGTGGGAAATGTTGAGGGAGAATTTTCTGGGCGTGGGAGAAGTATACATAGACCCTGAGACTTTTCACAAAAATGAATTTGTTAATATTTAGCGTTTGATTTTACAGTAAATGATTTTTGGATGATTACCTGTGTGTGTAGTGATAGATTTAGTCTATGGGACTTGGGCCAAACTTTATCAGAGCTGTATCTTGACTGCCTGTTTCTTCCATGCATTATTTTTTTTTTTTTTGAAGCATAGCTTGTTCATACCTTTTCAAGTTTGGTTTTGCATTTAGAAGCTGAGTTTTAAACTCCTCTTTATTTAAAATAATGATGAATCTTAATTTTCAAATTCCCCTGTGAATTTGAATCCCAATGGGAATTTCTCTCATGTTTTATACCTGTCAGAATTACCCTGGCTTAATGGTTGGTTGCACTAATTTTCCCTTCAGATGGGACAATGTCCCTTAAGAAGTGTGAATTATTTGATTAGATTGTCAGGTCCTAGTATACCCGCTAGACTCTCAGCTCACAGGTACTGGAAACACTGTAGTATGGTGACCTGTACCAGTCACAGGGCTCATCAGGGACTGGGCACATTTAACTTTCTAAGAGTTGAAACCTTAACCGATGCACAAATGTACCATTTCTGGATAAGTCAGGTAGTTAATTTTTTTCAGTTTACTCCTTCTCTTCCATTCTCTGTGACTGAGCCTCCTGTCCTGGACCACTAGAGGAGGCTCGGGTGGCTTTTCTGGCTGTGAGTCCTGTGCTCTCTGACCTACCACACACATGGTACACTGCAGCTGCCGCATTGAAATCCTTTGTCATTTTAAACCAGGAACTTGCACTTCCCTGCGCACTGGGTGGGCTGTCTTCCCTCCTGCTCCAGGGAGGCGAGGAGATCAGAGGACCGGAGCAGTCCCTGAGTGCTCCAGTGTCTCACTCCGTCATGGCAGCATTAATCGGGAGCAGCCTCTAGCCTGTGGCACCAGAAACACGTCAGTGAGCATTTCTGCCACAGACATACACTAAACACTGAGGATTCTTCAACACAGATGGTCAAGTTCTGAGCACCAGGGCCCATAACCTGGATTTTCACATGAAAGGCTGAGAGTGTCTGACTAGTTAATCATACCTCTGAATTGACAGTTTGGTGTGACTTTAGCAGCTGCTTCAGAACCAAAAGAGAGAAAATTAACTTTTTTTAACCTTTGGGACTCTTTGTGACCTGTTGTCAAAGGACAAAAACACTGGCTTATACTAAAGGATTTCTCTCTCTTTCTCTATCTGATTCAGCAGTGGAAAGGATATCCTCATTTGGAGTAAGAAAGCTACTCTTTTGAGAATTCTTACTTCATTTATGAGTAGTTCTGTTCTCACAGCTAGATAATGGAATGCTTGGGGAAATTAGTTATGAGTGATCGAGCAAGTGTTTATACCAGTCGTTGCCCCCACCAGTGACACTGCAAGCAGCAGATACAGTGGTACAGATCGCTGTGTTAAAGTCAGCCTTCAACCACTGCTGAAGTAGACTTTTGACAGACAGTGGGGTTTAGTTGTCAAAAGGCTTTGAGTGAGGGGCAGAGAGGCTCCAGCGAAATCCAGACCTATCACTTAATAGTAGAATCTTGGAAATTTCTCCCCAATCCTAGGATTTAAAAAATTCATCAATAAAAATATTAGATCCTACTGTGCAAGTTTGATATAAAGACTGACTAAAGAAGATAGCACAAGTAGACTCTTAGTGGCATTACACCTGCTTCTTCTCTTCAAACTATTGTGGTACCAACTATCCATTTTCTCACTATCCAGCCTCTCTGTCCTCTAGACTTCCTAGACTATAGCCTCAAACAATTGATTGAACATTTCAAAATAACCACAGAAGAGTTTGAAGTTCCCAATGCATAGGAATGGTAACATTTGAGCACACAGAAATGCTACTTATCTTGATCTGATATATAATGTATATACGTGCTGAGTTATGATATGGTATCCCACAAGTAACCACAGGTGTTATGTGTCCACTTCAAAAATCCTAGTGCATCATGCCTGGCACATAGTATGAGCTCAATGTTAGGAATGTTTAGCTATCAAGAAAAACCTAAGAAACACAAAAACTTAGGAATTGAAGCCAAATTGAAATCTTGCAATCCAATTTTACAGGCAATAATACACATACTGGTCCTGTTTCTCAGGAAAACCCTGGTTGATACAAGAGTAATTATTTTTATTTTCTATATTATACAGTATTCCTGAGACTCAAATATCTCACTGAGCACTTTGGTTCACAGAAAATTAAATATACTGGAATAGACTTATTTGAAGAAAAAGTTGGAGTACTGAGTCTTGTGATAGTTCCTAAAACCACTTCCTGGTAAATGGAAATTCAGGTAGCTGCCGATGAATGAAGAATGTGTGTAGAACTGGGATGCATTTTGCCCTGGCAATTGCTCACCTCCCAATACCCTGCTCTGTTCTCCAGGCTGTGTAGAAAGCTGCAGATTTCACAGCTGCTTCTGGGCAGGCAATGTTGATAAAGAGTTTTGCCTTCCCATGAAGTGGCTCAGCTAGAGTAATTATTTATCTGCACAGGCTGATGCATCCAGTTTAGTGGCTGCAGATGCCTGCAAGACTGGAGATGGGCGTGATTGACAGGTCGCTGAAATTCTGTCACTTGGGTAAAACCCTGCTGGTAATGAAGGATTCATACTCAGACCTCACCTTTCTGGACCTGCCACGCTGCATTTGCTGGCAGCAGCTCTGAAAGCTTTCCATGGGAAAAATGATGCTTCAAAGGTGCCAATTACAGCACATATGTATTTCACCTTGAGAATTTCAATTGGCAAAGATAATATCATGGGTTGCCCTTAGAGTTTTGATGGGAGGTTCATTTGTATTAAGAGATCTGATCAAAATGCAGTTATTAACAGAGGCTTTTTGAAAACAGTGAACAAAAAGCAATAGGGGATTGTTTTTTTTAAAAAAGCGTGTCCTAAAGGACCATTTACCAATGAGCTCTCAGCAAATGTTTAAAGAATAATGGTGCACAAATAAGCATGTTCCCCTAGAAACCAACTGGATTTTGGCTCCCTGTTGGAACATTGTATGTAAATATAAATTAACTTGTTTTCATTGGTAGTGCTGGACAGCTAGAGGCGGTTTCTTTGCTTTTGTACACCATAGGACCAGCTAGGCTGGAAACTGAACTTGCTGCCATGCCAGCTCCATCAAGTCACCCTGTACTGCATCTTTCTGCTGCTTCTGTTTGGCAAAACTCCCACGAAATGACTAGGTCATCGAACCCAGCATGACTGCCAAATAGATGTTTTTAGCACATCTGCTATCGAGCAAGTTTTACATATTTTTATTGAAGAAATATAGAACATCTTTATTTCGAACCTGACTGGAAGAAGCATGTTCTAAGATATCAGTAACAAGCTAGTTTGTCCACATAGATAAAGTTGTGTCTGTGCATTTATTTCTTTCTTATAAGTACAAATCTTTCTCTGTGTGTCTCTGTCTCTCTGTCTTTCTCTCTCAGACACACAAGCACACATCACACACACACACTTTCTGTCCCCCTTCTGTACCCAAAGGACTCTGTTGTACTGGACAAAAACACGATGTACTCATTCACACTCATTTGTAGTCTAGAGCCTTAATATAGTGAGCGCACCTTTCCTAGGTCAGGAAGAGGGGGAGCTTAGTAGAAGGAATTGCTCTGTTAATGGACTTTTGCAATTGGTAGTGACTGTGACTTTGGGCTCGAACCTAGTCGCCCTCAGATCATCCTGCACAGGGTTCCTGTAACCTCGTGTTTCTTCTACCATCTTCTGCTCCCTGCAGGTTTCATATCCCAATTTCTTTTCCAGCTATTGCCCGCTGTCTCCTAAACCCCTCATTTCTCCTTTCCTCTAATGTGATCTGTGCTTTCCATCATCTCACCAGTTCAGCAAGGTCTTTTTGGAAGGCACTTGTAGAATAGGATAAAATTGTTGGTCAGATTCTTTGTAAGAATGTGCTAGATTTCAGGAGGAAAATTGCTTTTAAAAGAATGCTTTAGATCCTGTTCATTTTTAAAGATCTTGCTTTTTGGCAAAAATCTGCACAGCTGAATACTCTAAGCGCTGGCTATATTTATTCTTCCTTTTTCAGTTTTACGCAAGCAGACTGGTACAGGTTGTGGAAAAAATAAGAAGCACATCCACCTCCTATAGTAAAAAGGATGATGAGGCCCCTATTCCATATGGATGTCCTGATTTCTCCATCCTAATGGGGGAGCGGCCCTAACAAGCCACAGAACCCATTGGCTCACTGTCTTCAGAGATGACAGCTCAGTAGCAATTATGGGAAAGCCAAGATCTTTGTCTGGGCAGGCACTCTGTGTTCACAAGGAGAGGGATATGCAGCAGCATGGCAGAGTGAGGCCGGTCATTATCCGAGAAACGCTAGCCAGCCAAGTCATCCCACCATGTCCACTCCAGCGCTGCCACGCTCCAAACTAAGGCTGCCTGCGGCACAGGTAGCTAAGTGGAATATCAGACCTCAGCCTCTTCACTGGCCTTGTCACATCCTCCTGGGAGACATGGTACAGCTCCGAGCGTATCACAAGGCCAATATTGCCGCTTACCTATCATTTTCCAGCAGCCTGCACGCAGCAGAGGTGTGCCTCCAGCGCTTGATTTTCATAACAAAGCACCAGCCTGACTCTGGCTTGTCAGAGATGGAAACCACCTGAGCTCTTTTCCTGCCAGGACACACAATAGCTGCTGGCTGCATTCTGCATCTCAATTCGCCAGTGTCTGTTTCCATCACATTCTAGCCCAGAGCAGCAGCCCAAGGGACCTGCCAAAACATCAGCTCCTGCTCGCAAATTTCTCACTTTCCTCAAGTCTGATTACTAGAAAGTTACAGACCAGAAAGTGTGACTTTGGCTCTCCCCCAACACATTGCCCTGGCAATGCCCTCCGATAGCTGTGGATTTTACTTGATGCCCCCTCTTTGACCTGGGGCTGATGAGAGACACGATAAGCCACTACATCTTGCAGAGCTGCTCCTTGGAGTCCCAACTGTTACCTTGGTCAGCTTTCCATAGAAACACAGACACAAGTTCTCTAAGCATGCCACACCCAACTCATCAGGTTTTCTCCTGATGAAAGGGTATGCTTTTGCTTATATGATAATGAATGCTCTTTGATGTATCATCTTTCCCATTTTGCTTGAGCTGCAAAAACCCAGAACCAAAATTTCTTCTCAGTTGCAGTGTCTTTTATATAAACTTAGGCTATAATTATCCCCACTTTATCTACCTCATTACTTGGCATTTTCCTAAACAGAGTTAAGCATTATCTTGCTTATTCTCATAACCACACCTAAGAGTATGTACTTATTATCCTTCTAAGGAAGAGGCGGGTTAAATGATTTGTCACCACTGATAAAAATTATAAGCAATAAACAAGGGAATGGAAATCTTATAGCTTGTAGTCACAGTACACGGTCTGTGTCCAAGTAAAGTGTTCTTGTGGTTGTCATTGTCATGTGAACCTGGCAAAGCTACTCGGGTGTTGAGTGTTGCCATGTCAATGCTTCGCACATTAGTCTTTCCTAGGTTAGGGAAGTCATTATATGGCACGATAGTATGAGGGCCAAGAAAAATGTTCAAAGCAGAATCTCACCCTGGAATTTCAACATCCACGTTAGAAGATAGAGATTTTATGTATATATGTTTTACTCTATTATTAGAAAGCAAAATTTAGAAGAGTAATTATAATTTAAGTAATTTGCTTAATACAGTACCTAAAATTACTGTCAGATAAACATTTCCAGAGAAGATGACAATATATGGTTATTTTGTATTTTCTCATTTGGATCTCTTTCAATTTCTGCAGTTTATTAGCTTTGTTCAGTGTCTTTAAACATTAGTCAACATTTAAAATGTAGGTTTTTATGATTCTGGAGGAAGCAATTGCTTCCAAGGGAGAAAACATTCTGTAAATTACATGTAAATGTTTTTACTTGGATGAGTTCTTTTGCATCTGTACAGAGGATCATTTTAATTTACACAAGAATGAAGGTTTTCCATGATTGAATGTCGTATGCATGCCTGTATATCTAATTTTCACTTCATTTATACCAGAGTCTAGCAGACACAAGGGGCACTTTTTTATAATGTAAGTGCTACTTAAAAATAAAGTTAAATTATAATAAAAAGCACAGGATTAGTGTGCCATTTCTAATTTGATTTCCAAGCTGCCCCTCAGAGTGGGTTAGAGCAGATCTGAATCGTGTAATTTGGCCTTATGATGCTCGAAAGATACAGGCCGTAAAGACTTCATCCCAAGAACAGAACAGATGAGAAGCTCAGAAATGCAATTGAATAAAAGCCTCAGACCATCTCTCTGCCCTCACAGCCGTCATTCATGGGGAAATATATCTTCCTGTGTATGAAACTGCTCTATACAGCATTTCCATTTTTCTTTTCCTTAATCTCTGAGATTATGTAGCCTCTTAAAAAATTGGATATTTGAAAGCCCCAAGGATTATAAAGGTGCCAATTAATTCTATTTCATCTCATGTGCAGCATTAAAATCCTTCAGAGAAGTAACCAGCTTCTGCTTTCTGTTTATTGATAGTGAAAAGGATGTGACATTTTGACATTAATCAGTTGCTGGGATGAAGACAAAGATATAGGTTTTGATGCTGCAATTTTATTGTGCCATCACTGGCAATGTAATAATAAAGACCACTGAAATGTGGAAACTGGTGTGCGGATTTGCCTCTTCACGATTTAGAACCATGAGAGAGACCTCTTTGTTATTTATCTCATTAGATCTGCATTACTAAAGACCCTAAATTAATGAAAGCTTATATCTTATGAGTTCAAATTCATATAAACCAGTGACTTTGAACCATTTGTCTCCAAGCTTTTCTTTCCTCTCTATGGCATCTTCCTTAGGCACAGTTACACTTCTAGCATTATTTTTCTATGATCATTTTGTCTTACCGTTCCAGTTACTTCTTCCCCTTGGTTATCTTGAAAATAGTAATGGAATTTTATCTGACAGGGCAGAGATACTGAGGCTGCAGAAGAATACAGGCATTGGCCAGGGATATAGCTCAGTGGTTCCAGCGCCTGTCCTGCAAGTGCAAGGACCCGGATTCGATCTTTGGTAACCACATACAGTACTGGGTGTGGAGACTCACACCCGCAGCAACCAGTACCACATACCACAGTGCCGGGCGTGGTGGCTCACGCCTGTAATCCCAGCACTCGGGAGGCAGAGGCAGGAGGATTGCTGTGATGTGAATTTGAGGCTGAGCTCAGGGCCAGCCTGAACCACAAAGCGAGACCCTGTCTCAAAAAACCTAAAAAAAAAAAAAGAATACAGGTATCTTAGACTAATGTTGAATAAGAGAGAAGAGAACTGATCATCACCAGGTACCATAGGCTTGTTGAACCAGGTGTGGCCCAAGGTGCAGACCAATGAGCATGTAATACATTTCCTTTGCATCTCTCCTCCTAGCTTCACAAGTAGGCTCATGAGGAACAAAGGCAGTCCCGCGTCCAGACAGGAAGGTTCTCCACTACTCTCCACCCCAGCTGCAGGGCTTTAACAGAGGGCTTGCATTTTCACATTTAGAACCAAGGTGCCCTGGTCTCAGGTATTCCAGCCAGTTATCTGCCTGCAAAGCATTAATGCCTCTCATAATTAATGTAATCCTTAATTTCAAAGTCCCTAAAGTGCAAGGAACTGTTGAATGTGCTAGTGGGATGTTCCAATAAATCATTCACAGTGAAATGAAAGGAAGAAGTGTGATATATGTAGTCATTATATAAACACGAATTACTTGCATGCTTTTAATTCTGTGGCATACAGGGCAACCTGAAAAATTTGAATTAAATGACAATTACTATGTGACTTAACTGTCTTTTATAATATTTGCATTGCTGTGGAATGTCATTTTGGAAAAAATAAATTTAGAACTATTTATTTATCATGGCTTTATTTAATACTGATACGCATTATTTCTACCTTAGAAGTTGTTACTTCAAATCTTGTTTTAAAAACAAAGTCTAATCTTTAAAATTTAGAAACCTTGATTAATATTTTCAAAAAGGTTTTAAAAAATTAAACACTATGCCAGTTAACTCTATAATTCTTATTATCAGTACATTCTTTCCTAGAAGTTAACTGCACTTCCAGTGTTATTTTTTCTCTTAGGTAGTTTCCAGGACACCCTTTGTGGTGTTTTATAAAGCCCAGTAAGTCTAACACAAGTTCAGGTACATATACAAAGTTCTGGGCCTCTTATTTAATAGTAGATTTCAACATCTAATTTTGATCCAGCACTTCTTTTTTAGAAAAATAAAGCAAGGCTGGTCAAGATGGCAGTTATAACAAAATAATATGTTTTCTTTCTTATCCCAAATTCCTGAAAAATAAAATTTGCCAGAAGTAAGCCTTTTGGTCAACACTGAAGTATATTTTGATAGACTCTGAAAGAACTAGAAATTGGAAGGAATTGAAGAAATTTTACTAACAAGCAAGATCTAGATCACAGAGAAAGGAGATCAGAAATAAAAGCAAAGCTTAAATGTGTTTGCACACATGCATGCATGACCACCCACAGACACACCCACACACACACACACACACACACACACACACACACACACACAGACACACACACACACTGCTCAGATTAAGCACAGCAGAGGATTACCAGTCTGGTGGGAATTTCCCAGAGCCCTTGCAAATTCAAGAGCAATGAATGAAAGCAGTGGGAAAAAGCCTAGAGGCAACCGATGGTCACAGTGACTTGACAATAACTTCACTGGAAGCTGCCCACCCACAGAGCCCTTTTCCATTCTTGTTTTTGTTGCTCTGTGGGCAGCACAAAAAAGCCTACAGGGTTTGATGGGAAAATTCTTCCATATGCTTAAAGAACATATAATTCCTTTATTACATAAACAGTTCCAAAGAAAAGAAAAGGTTAGAATGTTTTCCAACTCATTCTTTGAGACTAGTATTAGAAAATAAAGGGCCACAAAATGAAAAGAAAGCTATAGCCCAGCCCTAATTCTGAATTTAGATGTGATAATCTCAAGTAAAATACTTGCAAATCAAATGCAGAATTATATTTAAAAGGGATTTCTTAGGAACGCAATTGTGACTCATCACTGATTATTCACTACATTATCACATTAAAAATTAAAATCACATATGTGTTGGAAATAAGTGGATTTACAGATTTTTAAGATTTAATTCGTATGTTCATCTCTACAGATGCTAAAATTGCATTTGCTGTAATTCAATGGCAAATTCCCACTACAGCAATGAAATGCAAAAGAGACACACATACTCAAAACAAAATAAAATGTCACAGAGTAGAAAGAAAACTTGATAAAGGAAATCTATCCAAAAAACAAAGCCCAAGTCTTCAATGAATTTAGCATGAAAATACTAAGAAGGAAGGAATGGCTATGTGGTCCAAACACTCTGAGATGACTTCCGCCTCCCAGTGGACATACTCTGTGGAAGACCTTGCAGCTGAGGGTAGAGGGACCCGTGACTTTGAAACAACAGACCAACGAACAGATGGGCACTCACTCCTGGGTTTCACTATGTAAAGAGGAATTTGTCTTACTAGAAGACACATTTTCCTTTCTCATCCCTCTCGGGGTCTGATGAAGCAAACTGCAGTCTTGTGAACCTGACCTTCTTCTGGAAGGGGCCACATGATGAAATTCATGGTTAGCAGCTAGGAGCAGAGGAAACCTCCTTTAAACAGCAAAAATTCTTAAGCTTTTATCCCTATGGCCAAGAAATGAATTCTGCTAACAGCTTCAGTGAGTTTGGAAATGGATCCTCCAGTCCAACTATCAATCAGAAGTTAACTCAAACAATACCTTGATTAGGGTAGGTATGATTTTGATGGCAAAACCCCAGATGTTCTGGGCTTGGAAAATCAACCCCCCAAAACTATGGGAAGATAGTTATCTGGTGTTTAAATTGCTAAACTCAATTTTTTGCAACTACAGATAATAAATGCATATATTATTACCATTACTTTTTAAAAAGTGATGCTATTAAAACATTTATTGAGATATAAGTGCATGTTTCAAGTATGAAATTTTATAAATTCTGACATACATTACAGTGATGAAGGCAGCACAGTGATTCAGATGAAGTGCATGACCATCACTCCCAAAGTTCCTTGGACCACTCTATAATTCCTTACTTGTATCCCTTCCTCCAGCTGCCCTTCATTGCCAGGAGACCACTGATCTACACTGTGTCTTTACAAATTAGCTTGTGTCTCCAAGAATCCTACTGTGCATGCTTTTTGTGTGCTTCATTCATTCAGTATAACCATCGGAAGATTCATCTATAGGAGGGTATACATTAAGTTTATTTCTTTTTAATTATTGAATGCTATTTCATTATACTGCAAAGATAAACCACAATCTCTCTTCCACCTGTTAGTGGACATTAGGGTTGTTTCAGAAGGCTTGCTCCCAAACAAGCATTTGTGTGCAAGTCTTTATTATAAATGTATATATATACTTTTCTTTATCTGTATTAAAAATCTAGAGGCAGAGTAGATCCTATCTTAGCTATGTTTAAATTTTAAGAGAATTCCTTGCTCTTCATTAAAAATAGTTGTGTGCACAATGCCGGGCGTGGTGGCTCACGCCTGTAATCCCAGCACTCGGGAGGCAGAGGCAGGAGGATTGCTGTGATGTGAGTTTGAGGCTGAGCTCAGGGCCAGCCTGAACCACAAAGTGAGACCCTGTCTCAAAAAACCTTAAAAAAAAAAAGTCAAAAATAGTTGTGTGATTTTGCTCGAGTTTCGTTTCCTCTGTATCCTTCCCCACACTGAATCTGGTTAGTCTTTTTAATGGCAGCCATTCGAGTACGCATGTAGTAATGTCTCATTATAATTTTGATTTGTATATCCCTGATTGCTGATGATGTTAAGCACCTTTTCATGTTCTTATTTTCCACCCATTCCTTTCTTTGGTAAAATATCTGTTCAAATTCCTTTTTACCCATTTTACATTAGATTCTATCCCTCACATCAGGTTTGAAGAGGTTTTATATAATCAAGACAGAAGTCCTTGAGCTAATCTGTGATTTACAAATACTCCCTCCTATTTATGGTGTTATCTTTTCATTCTCTTATTAGTGTATTTCAAAGAGCAGAAGCTCCTAATTTTGAGGAAGTTCAATTCATCATTTTATTTATTTTCTGAGTCACCCTTTTGGCATTTTACTTGGAACATCTTTGCCTTACTCAAGTTTTAAGAGATTTCTCAGGAATCTTTGTCAATGTGTGTAGCTCATGATTTCCATCTGTTATTATTTCCCTTGTTCCTAATAGACTTTAACATTTTTGTAGCAGGTCTGATGGTGATGAGATCGTTTACTGGGTATTTTCTTGGAGTAAAGAATTATAGGACAATGGTGTTATTCTTTTAATACTTTTAAGTTCTTAGGGACACTATTGCTTAGCTTGAACTGTCATACTTGTCCTTATTTCTTGGCATATGATGTCCCCTTCTCCTCTGGCTGCTCATAAGATTTTCTTTCCATCTCTGTAACTATGCAATTTGATTAAGATATACATTAGCATAGTTTTCATCATATATTTCTTATGCTTTTGATTTGTGAACCTTCATAGATGTGACCTATAAATACAAATATTTTAATCAAATTTGGAAAGATTTGGGCTAGTTTCGTTCACGGGTTTGGTCCCCTCTCTGTCTGTCCTCCTTTGGGTGTTCTCCTCAGTCTGGCCTCGGGCGAGGTCTCTCTCGGTTGTGTCACAGGTGAGTGTCATCACGGTGAGAGTGCACCCAAAAGGAAAATCGTACAGCAAGACAGGCGGCCAGAAAGAAAGGTGAGGCTGGTATTGCTCTTTTATAGCCACACACTATCATCGGAACTAGCGGGGGTCCTACAAGCACTGCCTAACCCCTTCTGAGACCAATGCCCCAATGACCGAGTCACCTCCCAATGGGCTCTGCTTCTGAAAGGCCCCTCCACTTCCCAGCATCACTGTGTTCAAGAGCCGACCTGTAAGGCATGAACCTTGGGGGAAGATTGGTGTCCAAACCATATGCCTGTGTGTTCCTTCTTTTCCTGTCTCTTTCTTAACATTTTCTGTTGCTGTGTCTCCGAGTTTACTACTGGTTTTGTCTACAATCTCTAATATGCTGTGAATCTTAACAACTATGATTTTAACCTTATGTATTTATCTTTAACCTTTAAAAGCTTTTCCTTGAATCTTTCTAATATTTTCCATGTCTCATCTTAATATGTTTAATCTTTCCTCCAGCTGCTTCAACATATGGAATACAGTTGTAATAATTATTTCAGTATCCCTGTCTACTAATTCTATCATCCCTGTTATTTCTAGGTCAGTTATTATTAGATGCCAGACATTTTAAATTTTACCTTATTGGCTGCTGAATTTTATTATTTCTATAAATATTCATGAGCTTTTTTCTGGTATATAAATTGGGTCAGAGGATTTATTCCCCTAGTCCTGAGGCAAAGCCCTTCTTACTGTCCTAAAAGATGTTTCCAAGTTATGAAGTAATTATGAATCAGATACTATTGACAGCACACATTGGTCCTGGCTCTCCTGGGTTCAAACACTATTCTAATCCATGGGGGTGATCAAATCTTTCTCTACATATGTGTTTAACAGGTCAAATGAATTCTCGATAAGTATCCTCTGTAGATTTCTAGAATTCTCTCTCTGTGTAGCTTTTTCCCTGTGATGCTGCCCTCAGCTGTTTTTGCCTTGACATCCATAATAATGTTCAAATTCACAGGCAAAATACGTGGTTAAAATGCATATAAATTTAGGGCCGGGGATTTGGCTCAGTGGTTCCGGCGCCTGTATTGCAAGCACAAGGACCCGGATTCGATTCTCCGGCAACCACATACAATACTGGGCATGGAGACTCACACCCAGCAGTAACCAGTACCACATACCACTGTGATGGGCATGGTGGCTCACGTTGTCATGCCAGCACTCGGGAGGCAGAGGCAGGAGGATTGTTGTGATGTGAGTTGGAGGCTGAGCTCAGGGCCAGCCTGAACCACAAAGTGAGACCCTGCCTCAAAAAGAAAAATGCATATAAATTTATATCTGACCTAATTAATCACAAGGTATGGAAATGAGGCACAATTTTTTCAACTATCTGATGGTAAGCAACCAAAAAGTTCAGTAAATTTTAATGCTGTCACAGATACATAGAAATAGACATTCACAGAGAAGAAAAATAGTAAGACATATCTGGACCACCATTTTAAAATTCAGATCTTTATTGGTACATTATATATACACATCATGATTACATTCAGCAATGAGAATTTGTATCAGTATATGATACAACTTAATTCTATTAATATACTTTGTTTCCTTTCTTTTTTATTACCATCATATTATTTTTCCTTTCATTATTTACCCATACACCCCATTTCCCTTTGAATATTTTCTATTTCACCATATCTACCATACATTCTAGAACTCATTTACATAATCTTCATTTTTTTCGTATCAGAGAAATGATACCATATTTACACATCCATAAAGCTGAACCACCTTTTTAAAGGAAACTTAAGAAATTTCTATTCAAAGGTTAGATACACATATACTTCAACTTAATCATTCCAGTTGTGGCAGTCTGTCCTATGTTTAGACCTGTTTGCACACATGCATACAGATTTCCAAATAAGCAATCATTGAAAATAAAATTGGAAGGAAACCCAAATGGCCACCATCTGAGAATGGTTCAACAGAAGACACTGTGTCCATAGCATAACAAACTGTCTAAATACTATGAATATCAGTGATCAACTAATTATCACTCTAGCGAGAAGGAGGGAAATAAAGTGTGGATTAAATGAGGATTTTCAGAGTTAGGTAACTTCTGCATTCCTTAAAGCTCAAAATTATCAGATGGAAAATTTCAGAAATAAGTGCCACATAAGCTTTAAGCAGCACATGGTTATAAATAGTGTGGTGAAATCCAGCCCCATCCCGCTGTTTTCCTCCTGGGATGGAAATCACCCTTTCAGCATGCACCATTTTGGGATGGTATACACCATCCCACCTCACTGGTGACTTAGTAGCTGTCTGGCTTGTCAGGCCAACTATCATAGGACCACAGCACTTGTGTTCAAGTTACTCACAGGAGTAGTGGTGCTGGTGATTCAGATGTGACAAAGGGGCCATCAAGTGCTTTCTTTAAGTGTCATCTCACATCATCATAAGAGAAAGTAGGTGTATAGTGTAAGAGTGAAGCTATTGCCACGTATCTTTTATTCCAGCATCTTACTATTCTTTTTACTTTGTTATTCTTATGCTTAATCTTTTCCTATACCTAATTTATAATTTAAATTTTATCCTAAGTTGTTTGTGAGAGCCAGCGCATGCAGGCTTTAGTGCTATCTGGGACTTCAGGCTGCCAGGAGGGTCTTGAAGTGGATCTTCTGTGGATGACAGAGAGTCCTCACTGTTTGTGTAATTATGAAATTAAAAAATGGGGGAAATCACATGCCAAAAGAGAAGGGAAAGAAATGAAAGCCAAAGAAAGACTGAAATGAAGAGACCTGCAGTTTTGGGAGTTATGAAATGACAAGTGGATGTCGTGTAGAACATTCCAGTTTGGTTCACACGTTCCTGATCTGTGGTAGAGAAGGCCATGAGATATTGGGGAACCTGACCGAGTTTTCAGGGTGACATTCTTTGTTATTGATTTGTGCCATGTGGACTTAGGAATGAATGGTGCAATTAAATGTGTACAGCAGAATTATGTCCAAGGATGGCTGAAAGCAGAGGCTTTCAAGTCTCCAGATCATTGTTAAGGACAAGCAGGTAATATTGTAAAATATAATAAAAGAAGATGTAGTTTAAGAAAATGAGAAAAGTCCACGTCTATACTCTTTGAAGCTTTCTTGTGAGATTAAATGAGAGCCCCTCAATTGGAAATACTCAGTACTTTCACAGTAAGAGAGCTCGTATTACAAAACCCAGTCCGGAATTTCACAAGGAAGCCCCGTCCCTTTGTCTGGCGCCTGGTGAGAAGAGCACAGGCCAATCCGTGTCACATCTGTCTCTCCTGGCTCCTGCCTCCTCCTCCTTTCACATTCTGCATCTCTCTGGAGTGACTGTTTAAACCAGGATGCATCATTGGCTCAGCAGCCCTATCTGTCATTAGCCCTTTCAAATGTCTACATAATACTCCTTCCCTGGTGGATGGCACCAGTTCACAATTAATTAAAAGAATGATGTTGGAATGAGAGACAGGATGGAGTGAAAGCACCTTAATATGAATATGAGGTTCTACAGTGTCACTGTGGAAGAACACACTGTTGCTCACACATTTCAAAGTTCCTTCGGACCAGATATAGATAGTCAGCAGAATTCTTGCTTTAATCTAATCTAACATCTCTAATACCCTCTGGGCTCCTAAACAAGAACTCTACATCATTTTGATTTCTGGCACTTTTATTACTAATAATTAACCTTTTTTGAGTACTCAGTGTCTATGATGACCTGAGATTATTATTCCAAATCCTCACATCCACAATGGAAGCGGCATTTTCTTTGACAAAGGAGGAAACTAAGTTACAAGAGTTACATCATTTGCTCAAAGTCAATGAGTCAGGATACTTTGAAGCCAGAATCCAACTCTAGAACTCATTCTTTTAACCGCTTTCCTCTCCCCCTATTGTTTCAGCTTTTCAGAAAACCAGTGCATAATGGAATGGTACAATAGACTAAATGGTAAACTAGACAGGTACAGACGCCCTGACAGAACACCCTTCTCTGTATAAACTGTTTTTTCAGCTTCCCCCTTAAAATGAAGCAGTATTCCACTGATATGATTATTGTTGTTATTATTGTTATTGTTGCTTCAAATGACCTATATTTATTCTTCTATTCATTAGCTCATAAATACATTAATTTTTTAACATTCGTATATACTTACTATCCATAATACATTTTTGCCAATCAAAATGTTTTTTCCTTAGTTTTTTGAGGCAGGGTCTCACTTTGTAGTTCAGGCTGGTCCTGAACTCAGTGTATAGCCCAGGCTATCCTCCAAGTCACGGCAATCCTCCTGCCTCTGCCTCCTGAGTGCTGGGATTACAGGCGTGAGCTGCCATGCCTAGCATTGTGGTATGTGGTTGCTGGGGATTGAACTCAGGACCTTGCACTTAGAAGGCAGGCACCAGAACTGCTGAGCTAAATCCCTGGCCCTCAAATCTTATTATTTTTTAGATTTTTTGAGACAGGGTCTCGCTTTGTAGTTCAGGCTGGCCCTGAGCTCAGCCTCAAACTCACATCACAGCAATCCTCCTGCCTCTGCCTCCCGAGTACTGGGATTACAGGCATGAGCCACCACGCCCGGCACTGTGGTATGTGGTAGTGGTTGCTGCTGGGGTGAGTCTCCATGCCCGGTATTGTTGTGTGGTTACCGGGGATCCAACCTGGCCCTTGCGCTTGCAAGACAGGCGCCGGAACCACTGAGGTATATCCCGGCCCCCTCAAATCTTATTCTTAAGAATGAAAAAGTAGTAGGTCTTTTGTACTTGTATTTGTGCAGAGGTAGTTTGGGTTTGTTCTTTCTAATTCTTAAAAATGTTCTGTATAGTGCCGGGGATTTTGCTCAGTGGTTCCAGTACCTGCTTTGCAAGAACAAGGCTCCCAGTTTGATCTCTGGTAACCACATACAACAGTACTGGGAGTGGAGACTCACACTCACCAGCAATCAGTACCCCATACCGCAGTGCCAGGAGTGGTGGCTCATGCCTATGATCCCAGCAATCCGGAGGCAGAGGCAGGAAAAAAGCTCCATATACATGTTTATATGAAAATGTGTGAGCCAGCTGTGATGGCAGCACCAGGAAGCTGAAGCAGGAGTGTTATAAACCAAGTGCAGATTTGACAGTAAGAGGGATGGAGCTATAACTCAGTGTGGAGGTTCAATCTCCAGGACTGAAAAAAATTAATTTTAAAAATTAATAATGTAAGAGTACCTTTTATTGAATACTATATATAAAATAGCTTCTACAGTATTATATATAATAGTATATATATACATATATATGTGTGTGTGTGTGTATATATATACATATACTGTTTTTCCCCAACATTTAAAGTTTTTTAAACCATGAATTTTTAAGGCATGTAGTATATCCCATTTTATGGAACATTTTATTGAATCACTCATCACTTGGTGAGTGGATTTTGCTGCACTTTTCCATGTTTCTAACACCAATTTTTTGTATTGATTTCTGCGGTAATGGCAATAACTTCAAAATCTACCCAGATCCTAAGGAGGCAGTTCACAAACTTGTCCCAGTCCTGTCACTTAAAGATGCCAAGAGTACAAACAGTATTTATTCTCCCTCTTATGCAGTTCTTTAGGAAATCCCACGTTAAACACTGCAGAAACAGACCCGTTTATCTCGGGACATGAATATGCATGTGATA